>CM046802.1:31688293-31695793 GCA_025617405.1 Perca schrenkii
GTGTGTGTGTGTGTGTGTGTGTGTGTATGTGTGTGTGTGTGTGTGTGTGTGTGTGTGTGTGTGTGTGTGTGTGTGTGTGTGTGTGTGTATGTGTGTGTGTGTCTCGCTCAGCTCAGTGAATCGTGGTGGTGCGGCTGATTGAATCCCCGGCCCTCCGGCTGCACACCGGCTTCCTGTTTCTTCATCACACACAGATTGAATTACCTGTCGCTCTAATGGATCCTGCCGGACCCCAAACGGAGTCACAGGTGCCCCCAGCAGGCCAAAGACGCTCCGTTGCACATGCACGTATCACCGTAATCTACACGGACATTTACCGTGAGGTACCGTGGTAGGAAACGATCCGATCGGGAGTGGTTTTTGTTATTTTCCTATCGTCAAAAGCAGTTCCGAGCGATCGGAGAAGGTTTAATGAGACACACAAGGATATACAGTACAGACCAAAAGTTTGGACACACCTTCTCATTCAATGTGTTTCCTTTTTATTTTCATGACTATTTACATTGTAGATTCTCACTGAAGGCATCAAAACTATGAATGAACACATATGGAATTATGTACTTAACAAAAAAAGTGTGAAATAACTGAAAACATGTCTTATATTTTAGATTCTTCAAAGTAGCCACCCTTTGCTTTTTTTTTGATAACTCTGCAAACCCTTGGTGTTCTCTCAATGAGCTTCATGAGGTAGTCACCTGAAATGGTTTTACCTTCACAGGTGTGCTTTGTCAGGGTTCATTAGTGGAATTATTTCCCTTTATTAATAAAAAAGCAAAGTGTGGCTACTTTGAAGAATCTAAAATATAAGACATGTTTTCAGTTATTTCACACTTTTTTGTTAAGTACATAATTCCATATGTGTTCATTCATAGTTTTGATGCCTTCAGTGAGAATCTACAATGTAAATAGTCATGAAAATAAAAAGGAAACGCATTGAATGAGAAGGTGTGTCCAAACTTTTGGCCTGTACTGTATACATTTTCTGACAATCACTTAGATCAGGGATCTTCAACATAGGGTCCGGGACCCCCAGGATGTCCTCAGAGTCACTCCAGGGGGGCCTCCAAATTATTGTTAATTTGTTTTTTCAAAAAATAAAAAGTCTTATCATGATTCCAACATATTATTAGCTAATATAAATCCCCACTGATGGTAGGCGTACTGGCCTATAGGTAATGTAGTCACTAAGGTAGCCATCCACAGATACAGTTCATCCCAAAGGAGTGACTGTTCCACATGTATGTTGAACATTGAAACATGATTTATAAAATCATGGCAACAATTATTAGGCTATTTGAATAGCTTAGTATTCTATGCAAAAAAAATTATCCATAAATGCTTTAGGCTGCCCTAAAAGTTATTGTAGGACCAGATTAATATGCAACTTCATTTTATACAATATATGTACTAGGGGGGTCCCTGATCCGTCTCTCTTTCAGTTAAGGGGTCCTTGGCTTAAAAAGACCCCTGGCTTAGATGATGTGGGAGCAGAAAAATAGAGAGTAGGATATGAGGAAAATATCTAATTGTGATTATTATGAGTTATATTGCGATGCCAATATGATTCACGATATTGGAGGGAATGATAATTTTTGTATGAGTATTGTCATTTTCATTGAAAAATATAAAAATGTTAATGTTTATAGTGTTGTTTTTGAGTGGATCTGTGATCTCTGATCTGTGTATTTTTTGTCAACATTTTTGTTGCCTTTTTTCAACGTTTTTGTCAATTTTTTTGTCACTTTTTCCAACGTTTTTGTCACTTTTTTCAAAATTTTTGTCACTTTTTCCAACATTTTTGTCACTTTTTTCAACATTTTTGCCACTTTTTTCAACATTTTTGTCACTTTTTCCAACGTTTTTGTCACTTTTTTCAACATTTTTGTCACTTTTTCCAACGTTTTTGTCACTTTTTTCAACATTTTTGTCACTTTTTCCAACATTTTTGTCACTTTTTCCAACGTTTTTGTCACTTTTTCCAACATTTTTGTCACTTTTTTCAACATTTTTGTCACTTTTTTCAACATTTTTGTCACTTTTTCCAACGTTTTTGTCACTTTTTTCAACATTTTTGTCACTTTTTCCAACGTTTTTGTCACTTTTTTCAACATTTTTGTCACTTTTTCCAACATTTTTGTCACTTTTTCCAACGTTTTTGTCACTTTTTCCAACGTTTTTGTCACTTTTTCCAACGTTTTTGTCACTTTTTCCAACATTTTTGTCACTTTTTCCAACATTTTTGTCACTTTTTCCAACGTTTTTGTCACTTTTTTCAATGTTTGTGTCACTTTTTCCAATCTTTTTGTCAGTTTTTTTCAACGTTTTTGTCACTTTTTCCAACATTTTTGTCACTTTTTCCAACGTTATTCTCGCCTTTTTTTGGACGTTTTTGTTTCACAAATTTGAACAGATTGCATTCTGTCTGGTTTCGTAATAACTCATAAAGTTCATGTTAGGAAACGATCCGATCATGAGTGTTTTTTTTGGTTATTTTCCTATCATCAAAAGCAGTTACGAAAATATCTAATTGTGATTATTTTGAGTTATATTGCGATGGCAATATGATTCACGATATTGGAGGGAGTGATCATTTTTGTATCATTATTCTCATTTTCATTGAAAAATATTCAAATTAAAATGTTTATAGTGTAGTTTTTGAGTGGATCTGCAGTCTGTATTTTTTGTCAACATTTTTGTCACGTTTTTCAACGGTTTTTTTTCCCAAATTTGAACAGATTGCATTCTGTCTGGTTTCGTAATAACTCATAAAGTCTCTCCAGTTCATCTCTCGATAAGAGATGAACTGATGAGAGGCCAAGTTTGCCGTGAGATGAAAGAAACCGCGCAGAGCGACATCAAACGGCAGCAACATATCCAGCTGCCTCGTGTGATTTCCCTCAGGCAAGATGACCCTTCTGCCCCTTATCCCTCGAAATCTCAATGATGGGAGCTTACTGTGATTCTTTTCTGATGAAATCCTGCAGCAAGCTGGCCAGCAAACAGTCCTCCATCCCTGCAAGGAAAATCCCAGAGAATGTGAATGTTTTCTGGTACGCTGATGAGGACTCTTGAGTGATGGCTTGAGCTGCAGTTTGGGCATTGAAGAAGCTCCAGAAATCCCCTGTAATATATACAGTCATGTGAAAAAATAGGACACCCATGCTAAAGTTGACTAAAAAGAGGAATAAAAAAAATCATTATTTATTTACGATACATTATCACTCACAAAGATAATTGGTGTCCTTAAAGGTCGGATTTTTTAATTAAGGCATTAACATAAATTTCCAAAAGATGATTTTTTTTATTCCTCTTTTTAATCAACTTTAGCATGGGTGTCCTAATTTTTTCACATGACTGTAACAAGAAACGAACGCGGAGATGAGATGAGGAAGGATTTTGCTGACGTATCAAAAAGCATCTCACATTTCCCAACAATAAAAGGGATGAGAGACGCTTGTGCAGTCCTTTATTCACGGCTATATCTTTGCGCTACGTCGTTAATAAAGACAGAAAAACACTTCTTCGGCCGGTACAAAAAAATCAAGAAACTACTTTTGAACGTTACACATGTTCCACCAAAACAAGTTCCTTCCAGAGGCTATTTAGCAGAGGCACCGCGGCTCCGCCTGGAGCTTAGCACCGCGCCAAGACGACTGTGATTGGTTTAAAGAAATGCCCAATAAACCAGAACACGTTGTTCTCCCATCCAGGAATGCTGTGTGGACTATAGCCAGACCTTCCTCCGCGGCGCTGTGGAGGAAGGTCTGGCAATGCGAGACTAATGTTTGTGGAGAAAGTGATGCTGCTCTGTGACCTGAATGCATGCTGATGCAGGTGTTCAAAGAGTCGACCACGTTTCATGCCAGCCTGGTGAAACGCTTCTTCACTCAGGGTGTGTGTGTGTCTGTGTGTGTGTGTTTCTGTGTGTGTGTGTGTGTGTGTTTCTGTCATCACAGGTAACCAAGGAAACTGGGGACGAGGGGGGAAGAAGACGGCAGTGCTTCCAATCCCACCGTTGAGGCAGAAAACAAGCAGAGAAATGTGTCTTTCCCCTTTGCAGCTTCTCCTCCTCGAACATGTCTTTATTTAATCAACTCTCGCTGTGCTTCTTGTCTTGATTCAATTCTGAGACCCAAAAATCCTTGAGCTTTGGCGTTGTCCTTGTGGCGGTTAAACGTCCTCCGTTCGTCTGCGTGTAAATTCTTTTTATAAATCAAACTAATGTTAATTTATGCACAGTGAGTCACCCGAAGCGAAAGCCCAGCAAATCCCTCCGCAGTTCAGTCCTGCTGTGTTTTCCATCCGACGTGTTGTTGTGTGTTGCATTGTGCAAGCTGCCTCCCCCCTCTCCCCCCACCCCCCTCACACCCCCTCCCAAACCCCCCCCACCCCCACCACCCCACCCCCTCCCTTGCGCTGTTGTCAGGGACTTTGAACAGCTTGTGGGAAATAAAACGAGAAATTTTATCTCCTCCCTGTGTACTTGTCATGTTGGATTACAGGGATTTCTGGAGCGTCTTCAACACACAGAGTGCAGCTTAAAACACGGCAAATCATCACTCAGAGTCAAGTCGCTTCTATTCACAGTGTCAAACTGTAACAGAGGTTATCTTAGGACACTCCTCACCCCCGAAAAAACATCCACTTATGGCGTCCGGTATACTTGCGTGGTGGTCGCGACACTAGCTGCAGTCTTCTCCTGAACAGAGGTGGCGCTAATGAGGAAAGGCTACCGACTTTTGCTGTTTCTACGGACCAGAAGAAGAAGAAGAAGTAAAAAGGTAAACAACGGCAGAACTGGCTGCAGCATTGCCGTCAATGCTTCGATCTGATTGGATGAGCTACTTGGTGGGAAAGGAAACAGAGAGTTGTTTTTTAAACTTTAGGGAACAAACGGAGCTACGTCACGCTCTGCGTCACGTGGTCACCTTCAGGAAGTGAAGTTTCGTCTGAGTTTCACAACGTTAACGACGTGTTTAAAACCACGATCGTTACCTTCTCTGGTTTAGATATGAGGACGGAGAACTCTCCTGTTGATCAGATTAGAGGGGGGGGTCCAGACCACAGTCTATAATTTACAGAGACCAAACAATTTCCCCCCAAGAACAAGCATTTTGGTGCAACATCGGCAAGGAAACGCTTCCTAGCTAGCTAGACTATCTGTTCAAGCTGAGTTTTCTCTCGCACGACTAAAACTACTTTTGAACGTTACACACGTTCCACCAAAACAAGTTCCTTCCTGAGACTATTTCCTCCTGAGACCCAGCCCATTGACTTATGTCCACTGTAGTGGACATTTGAGTTTCATTCCTCTCCTTGGAATCTTTTGTGCAAGTCTCTTAATTCCTGCTGTACTGTACAGAGGACATCCTGGTCCTTTCAGTGATGTGTTATTTGATTGGCTGGGAGGCCCGGGGAACCGCCTCTATCTTTCAATCCAAAACGGACAGCATAGGAACATAAGCACATTTTATGGAAAGATAAGAGATGAGTCAAATATTGTTTGTCTATGGTTTTGTTACTATGATAATCATATATTTTCTTGTTCATTAAGGTGTTAGGAATCATATATTGAGTTCTGATAGAAACTACATTATGTATCTTTTGAAAAATTTGCCATTTTATGAATGTCAATTATAGTGGACACATCAGGACTATCTTCATGTAAATAATGACTCCACATCTACCAAATTTGTCTGTTTTCGTACTCAAATGATCCTGTTGTCCACTACAGTGGACATTCTTTCAATAAATTTAAAAAAAAAAAATTTTAATTGTAAGATGTTGTTTTAACCTTAAACAGGTATGGAATCACAAAAAAATCTGATTAGGAAAAACAAAATTTTCCTCGGTTCTCAGGAGGATTTAGCAGAGTCACCGTGGCTCCGTCTGGTGCTTAGCCCCGCCCAATGATGATTGTGATTGGTTTAAAGAAATGCCAATAAACCAGAGCACGTTTTTCTCCCATCCAGGAATGCTGTGTGGACTAGCCAGACCCTCCTCCGCAGCGCTGTGGAGGAAGGTCTGGCGAGACTAATACTAATGTAATTTATAGGCCTTATAAAAAACACTTAAAGAGGTAATGCATAATGATTGGCAGGGGTTGAGATCTCCAATTCTTTTTTATTTACACTCACGTTAAGCGTCCATTACTGCATCAGACTCTGATAATCCTATTTACTGTTGACACACCTACACACACACACACTCACACACATGCACACACACACGCGCGCACACACACAGACATAAAAACACACACACAACCACACACATACACATACACACGTATGTGCACACACACCCATACACACACACGCACACACACACACAAACACATACACACACGCATGCACACACGCGCATACACACACACACACGCATGCACGCACAAACACACACATACACATACACGCATGCACACACACACATACATATATACGCATGCACGCATGCACACACACAGACACACACACATGCAAATATACACACACATGCACACACACACAAACATACAAAAAATGTACATTTTGATCATTGGTTGTGAGTTTTGTGTCTAGAGTTTTTAAAAATGACGTCAAGGTTCTGAAATTAGTGCCAAAGTGATTGTAAAAAAACTGTAACGGAGCTTTTACGGGCCACACTAAACCGCGGAGACAAGGTTGAACCCAATCTGCAAACACACCTGTGGAAAAGAACGGAAAAACCTGCATACGTTCATTTAAACAACGAAAACAAAAAGGGAGAGACGAGATCCAGAAGGGCCCTGAGCTCAGTCAGACCAAATCTGGATCAATGGAAGTTCATTTCCAGGATAAAGACTGACATCCCTCTCTCCTTCCTCTCTCTCCATGTGTTACCGTTCAGATGTGTGTATGTGTATTTGTGTATACGTGTATGTGTATTTATGTGTATGCATGTGTGTAGGTAAAAATTTGACTTATTTTATTATTTGAACTGTTAAAAGCCCTCCTAGGGACAGGTGTTGCAAATTAGCCATGGCTACAAACACTGTGATACAGGCATCGGATTGTTATTTTTGTAATAATCTATGTTTTTTGTATCTGTCCCTATTTAAATAAACTACAAATATGTGCTGGAAGTATGTATATATATTTGTATGTATGTGTATGTGTACATCTTTAAATAAGTTAAGGACCAGAAGAGTTTTTTAAAAACTTCTTTTTGAAAGATGTTTGCTGAGTATTTAGTTGTTGTAGGATTTTCTAGCTTAGTGCTGGAATGTGGATATTCTTATTTATCTTTTACCTTTTTATTTTTAGCACGTTCAAAATAAACTCTCCTGTCATCAGATCCACTCCCCCCTCTTTCCCACCTCTTCATCAACCTGCGTCTTGTTTCCCTAATCAGCCTGGCAGTCTATATATATATATATATATATATATATATTCTCTGCCTGATTGTCTTCCTGTTTACATCCAGCCCACATCCATGAGTCACCCAAAACTCAATTACAGTAACATGCAGTTTAAACTGCCA
>CM046802.1:31700793-31750793 GCA_025617405.1 Perca schrenkii
ACCTCCCTAGGGAGGCGCCCAGGGGGCATCCTTACCAGATGCCCGAACCACCTCAACTGGCTCCTTTCGACGCAAAGGAGCAGCGGCTCTACTCCGAGCTCCTCACGGATGACTGAGCTTCTCACCCTATCTCTAAGGGAGACGCCAGCCACCCTCCTGAGGAAACCCATTTCGGCCGCTTGTACCCTGGATCTCGTTCTTTCGGTCATGACCCAGCCTTCATGACCATAGGTGAGGGTAGGAACAAAAACTGACCGGTAGATCGAGAGCTTTGCCTTCTGGCTCAGCTCTCTTTTCGTCACAACGGTGCGATAGATGGAATGTAATACCGCACCCGCTGCGCCGATTCTCCGACCAATCTCCCGCTCCATTGTCCCCTCACTCGCGAACAAAACCCCAAGGTACTTGAACTCCTTCACTTGGGGTAAGGACTCATTCCCTACCTGGAGAAGGCATTCCATCGGTTTCCTGCTGAGAACCATGGCCTCCGATTTAGAGGTGCTGATCCTCATCCCAACCGCTTCACACTCGGCTGCGAACCGATCCAGTGAGTGCTGAAGGTCACAGGCCGATGATGCCATCAGGACCACATCATCTGCAAAGAGCAGCGATGAGATCCCCAGCCCACCGAACTGCAACCCCTCCCCATCCCGACTACGCCTCGATATCCTGTCCATAAATATTACAAACAGGATTGGTGACAAAGCGCAGCCCTGGCGGAGGCCAACCCTCACCCGAAATACGTCCGACTTACTGCCGAGAACCCGGACACAACTCTCACTTTGGTCGTACTATCTCTGTATAGATGTGATATGATGTATAACAGCTGTATACTACTATCTCTGTATAGATGTGATATGATATATAACAGCAGTATACTACTATCTCTGTATGGATGTGATATGATATATAACAGCTGTATACTACTATCTCTGTATGGATGTGATATGATATATAACAGCTGTATACTACTATCTCTGTATAGATGTGATATGATGTATAACAGCTGTATACTACTATCTCTGTATGATGATATGATGTATAACAGCTGTATACTACTATCTCTGTATGATGATATGATATATAACAGCTGTATACTACTATCTCTGTATAGATGTAATATGATGTATAACAGCTGTATACTACTATCTCTGTATGGATGTGATATGATATATAACAGCTGTATACTACTATCTCTGTATGGATGTGATATGATATATAACAGCTGTATACTACTATCTCTGTATAGATGTGATATGATGTATAACAGCTGTATACTACTATCTCTGTATGGATGTGATATGATGTATAACAGCTGTATACTACTATCTCTGTATGGATGTGATATGATGTATAACAGCTGTATACTACTATCTCTGTATAGATGTGATATGATATATAACAGCTGTATACTACTATCTCTGTATGGATGTGATATGATATATAACAGCTGTATACTACTATCTCTGTATAGATGTGATATGATGTATAACAGCTGTATACTACTATCTCTGTATGGATGTGATATGATATATAACAGCTGTATACTACTATCTCTGTATGGATGTGATATGATGTATAACAGCTGTATACTACTATCTCTGTATAGATGTAATATGATGTATAACAGCTGTATACTACTATCTCTGTATGGATGTGATATGATATATAACAGCTGTATACTACTATCTCTGTATAGATGTGATATGATATATAACAGCTGTATACTACTATCTCTGTATAGATGTGATATGATGTATAACAGCTGTATACTACTATCTCTGTATGGATGTGATATGATATATAACAGCTGTATACTACTATCTCTGTATGGATGTGATATGATGTATAACAGCTGTATACTACTATCTCTGTATAGATGTGATATGATATATAACAGCTGTATACTACTATCTCTGTATGGATGTGATATGATATATAACAGCTGTATACTACTATCTCTGTATGGATGTGATATGATATATAACAGCTGTATACTACTATCTCTGTATAGATGTGATATGATGTATAACAGCTGTATACTACTATCTCTGTATGATGATATGATGTATAACAGCTGTATACTACTATCTCTGTATGGATGTGATATGATGTATAACAGCTGTATACTACTATCTCTGTATGGATGTGATATGATATATAACAGCTGTATACTACTATCTCTGTATGGATATGTATATGATATATAACAGCTGTATACTACTATCTCTGTATGGATATGTATATGATATAACAGCTGTATACTACTATCTCTGTATGGATATGTATATGATATAACAGCTGTATACTACTACTTCTATCGCTGTTGTTAAACTCTTGGTGAAACATGAACAAACTCAAACAGTGAATATGGTAAAAATGATTTTTATTCTCCAGTTTGACAGCGAGTCACAGCGGCAAAACAACATAAATACACTACTTCAAAGTAGATTTCATCGGGGCTAAAGTTAACGTAGTATCTGAAGGTAGTACTCCAGTAGTACTCGCCGATAACCATACATCTGTAGTCTGAAGTACTTCCAAAAGTATTCAGTATTTGAAATGATGTGAAAAAGCAGCTGTTAATAAATCCACGAGGAGACAGCGGAGCAGCAGCCATGAACTCATTTATTAGATTTAATTTACCAAAAAGTAAAAGCAAACACTCCAATAAACAGTACTGTACAGTTTGTAGCCTCTTATCCTCTGTGTGTGTTTGTGTGTGTGTTTCTGTATGTCGGTGTATGTGTGTGTGAGAGTGTTTATGTTTCTGTATGTCTGTGTGTCTGTATGTGTGTGTGTATGCGTTTCTGTAGGCGTGTGTGTTTGTGTGCGTGTCTCTCTGTGTGTTTGTGTCTCTGTGTGTTTGTGTGTGTGTGTCTCTCTGTGTGTGTGTGTCTGTGTGTGTGTGTGTGTGTGGGGGGGGGGTTGTTCTTGAAAAGCATCCCACTGTACACAAGGCTGATGACATTTTCCCAACCATTTTTTTTTTTTTCCTTTGAAATATTTTTTAAAAACAACCTCAAGCGGACGAGACGCAGACGCTCCCGGCCCGTTTTTGGGGAGGCATGACCCCTTCACTGCCACCGAGACGCTGGGAAATCAGAAGATCCAGACTTTAACTACGACAGAGAGACATGGGGAGGGGAGGGGGCTTTCTGCAGCGTTTCTTCATCCAGACTCCAGGCTTCCTGTGCCCTTGGAGATCGTTAACTGGACACCATTAACCATCATGCATTTCAAGTTTTAAACAGGGGGTGGGGGGGACTCGGGGTCTCGGATTAGGGCTGGGTATCGAATTCAATACTTTATTAGCAAGGACGTAGCTTTGGGTTCAACCCTCAACTACAAAAAAGTAAAAAAAAATAGTCGGAAAAAGCGAGAAAAACTTCTGAAAAAGGCGACAAAAACTCTTTATTTTTTGTTCTCTCTCCATAAAATAATTTAGGAAAAAGGCGAGAGAAATGTCGAAAGAATTGTCGAAAAGAAACCTTAAAAAAAAAAGGTGTCAAAAACGTGGAATCCCCCCCACACACACACAAAACCGTACGAAACGAAAAATAATTAATTGTACAAATTGAACTGAAATTAAATTAAAAAATAGGCGACAAAAACTTGAAAAAAAAAAAAAACGGCAAAAATGTCCCAAAAAAAAAAGCCCAGGTTTGACTATTGAGGGGGTGGGTTACACCTCGGCTTTTTAGGCTCCGACCAAATTGCGTCTAAAAGCACGAGTCCCGAAAGATTAATAAATCCTAGTCCAGGACTTGAGAACTAGTGAGCCGTTCCACGGGCCTACTTTCTGCGTTTACTTCCGTTTTGAACTCAGAGACGAAGTGTGAAATGTTTTGGAAGTTTTTAAAGTGAATTTGAAGTGGCGTAGGGAATCTTTCGGAGACTTGTGCTCCTCCCTCCTCCTCAGTTTTTCACTCTTTTCCTCTGCGTTACTCCGACTCCGTCTGACAACCACAATTCTTGAGAATAAAACCCAGAAAAAATAAAAATAAAAAAACGTATTCCTACCTTTTAAAAAGTGGGCCCAATCGGCTGCTGTGAACACGCTGAACCAGATGATGGATTTCTCAAAAACAAAAGAAAGAAATGAACGAAGGCATTTTTCTACACCGTTTTTAATCCCGTCGGCTGAGACAAGAAAAAGCCGACTTAAAAACGACCCCGACATCATCATCATCATCATCATCACACAAACGCTCGGATGTCACGTTCACGTCGAAACATTTAATTGGGAATAAATTGGGCTGATAAATTAACCGTGTTCACTTTGCTGCAAGGCTGGAAAAACGTATTTTTTTATATATATGGCTCTTCAGACCTTGGTTCTGTACGAGCCGATCCATGTCAGGAAGGTCTTTGGAGTTTTAAGCAGCAGCGCTGCCTGGAAGACAACGTTGAGGGCTTAAAACACCAAACACCTGTCAGCGAACAGAAAAAGAAAAAATCTACAGAAACAGACATTAAATTAAAAACCTAAATCTTCGGTCTGGAATGGAGAATTTTCAACAGTAGCAAAACACATTCAGGTTTATTGACATATTTCATGATATTCTACACTTTGCGGAGCTTTTTGTAGGCGAGAGAGCGATACCAATACTTCAACGTGGACTCAATTATTAATCATATAGAACAACCTGTAGTGAAAGAGTCCACAAGATACCCCCCCTCTCAGATACCCCGCACCCCCCAGACGGCCCTCCGGATGGGAACTTTTTTTTGGGGGATTGCTTGGAGCGCCGAGGGTAGCCGTCATCGTCAAAAATAAAAAAAAGAAGGGTAGGGGGAGCTAGGAGGCGAAGGAGAAAGGAGGTAAATATAGAAACTAGCACACATAAAGGTGCGTGTTTCTCTGGGTAAAGCAGGAGGCTGACAGGAGTGTAGAAGCAGGGGATTGTGGGGGTTTTGAGAAAGGATGACGCAAGAGGTACCCGGGAGATGACGGGGCGCAGGCGTCTCCCACAGTGTGGCGGGGGGAGGGTTTGAGGGCAGTTTCGGGGGGTGGGGGTGGGTGCGGGCCTACTAGAAGGTCTTCCTGTGGATGGCACGTGCTCTGTCTTCTTCGTATTCTCGCTTCGACACCCACATCTTCTTGAAGGTGTCCAGCGACGCCAGGATGGAGCCGCTGCCGGGACGAGAAAGAAACATTTATAATAGAAACGCTGAAAAACGCAGGAAAAATATGTCAAAAAAGCACAGAAAAAAGTGACAAAAACATCGGTAAATGACAAAAAACTGGAAAAAGTGACAAAAAAACTGGAAAAAGTGACAAAAACATCGGTAAATGACAAAAAAATGGGAAAAAAGTGACAAAAAACTGGGAAGTGACAAAAAACTAGGAAAAAGTGACAAAAACATCGGTAAATGACAAAAAAATGGGAAAAAAGTGACAAAAAACTGGGAAAAAGTGACAAAAAACTGGGAAGTGACAAAAAAATGGGAAAAAAGTGACAAAAAAATGGGAAGTGACAAAAACATCGGTAAATGACAAAAAAATGGGAAAAAGTGACCAAAAACTGGGAAGTGACAAAAAAATGGGAAAAAAAGTGACAAAAACTGGGAAAAAGTGACAAAAAAACTGGGAAGTGACAAAAAAACTGGAAAAAGTGACAAAAACATTGGTAAATGACAAAAAAATGGGAAAAAAGTGACAAAAAACTGGGAAGTGACAAAAAACTAGGAAAAAGTGACAAAAACATCGGTAAATGACAAAAAAATGGGAAAAAGTGACAAAAAACTGGGAAAAAGTGACAAAAAACTGGGAAAAAGTGACAAAAAAATGGGAAAAAAGTGACAAAAAACTGGGAAAAAGTGACAAAAAACTGGGAAGTGACAAAAACATCGGTAAATGACAAAAAACTGGGAAAAAGTGACAAAAAACTGGAAAAAGTGACAAAAACATCGGTAAATGACAAAAAAATGGGAAAAAAGTGAAAAAAAACTGGGAAAAAGTGACAAAAAACTGGGAAGTGACAAAAAAACTGGAAAAAGTGACAAAAAACTGGGAAAAAGTGACAAAAACCTGGAAAAAGTGACAAACACCTGGAGAAAGTGACAAAAACATCAGAAAAAGTGACAAAAACATCAGAAAAAGTGACAAAAAAGGGGTCAAAGAAACGCAGAAAAATATTGACAGAAACTTCGAAAAAAGTGACAAAAGTGTTGAAAAAGACAACCAAAACATTGGATTTTTGTAAACATTTTTGACCCAGAAAAACTAAAAGCTGGTCGACGAGGAAGAGCACACAAGGGTTAATCAAACGTCAAAAACAGAGTTCTTACCCAATCCATGTGGAGTAGAGCCTCTCCTGGGGGGCAGAAATCTGGAACACACAGAGAGAGAGACAACACACAATGTTACCGAGCATTTCAAAATAAAACAGGTCCCGACTTTTAACTGAACAATTAATTGTTTTCAAATCGAAAATCGCGATTTGAAAGAATGCGATAAGATAATCGCGAAGGCCGCGATTAATCGAATGTGAATATTTAGTTGAATGTTTGGTGTAATGTTTTGGTACAACATTTTTTATTCCTCTTTTTATTATTATATTTACTGGAATAACGTGTTGTGATGCTGTCTCATCTTATAATGCTCCATGACATGTTTTATCGGTTACGCAGTGAATACTGAACTTCACATCCAAAGACCCACGGTCCAATAGCATCGACCCAAAGTGACAGCATGGATACATATCGTCTGTAGGGTGCCAGACGGGCCCTCCTAATGTCTCGGTGGTAACAGGCTAACAGACGCTGGGTTTTGGTAGCCAACCTTAGTGGACAGTGGCCACTGGTCATCGACAGAAACATGAGCCCAGTGACCGAGTTTTAATTTCGTCAGATGAGACGAGACTAAATATGTTCGTCAACGACCTTTTTTTTTTATGACTAAGACGAGACGATGACAACACTCCGCCGATGTCCAAAAACGCTGACTAAGACTAAATTAACGTGCATTATTGTTGACGAAAAAAGACGAGACTAAAATGTTTTGCATAAAATAAAAACAAAGATAAAATCTCTCTTCATTTTCATCTACGATCGTCTCTACTTTTTCATCATGAGAGAGAATATTCAGCTGTTACCGAGACCCGGTGCTACGGCACCGACAGGTGCCCTAACCACCGTTATCTACCGGACTGCATTTATTTTATTGTAAAATATCCTTTCCTCATGCAGTGGTTGTTTTTGTCGTTTACTGGTGAAATAAGGAAGAGGCTCAATATTTATATAACTTTACAGCATTTATTTATTTTTATAACTATTTGACTGAAATGGTTATCAGAAATAATTTATTTAAAAAAAAGACTAAAATGTTTTGACTAAAACTAGACTAAAATGACGAGACTTTTAGTCGACTAAAACTTGGCTAACAAAAATGTTTGGCACAAGACTAAGACTAAATTAAAAATAGGGGACAAAATTAACACTACAGTGACCCACCTTGATCTTCACGTCTTTGGGTGCCAGCTTCTTGACTTCAGTTAGTAGTCGTTCCCCGAAACCTATGAAAAAGGAAAAGAGATGAGTCAGGAATGCAAGTCTTTGGTTTAGCTCACAACTAGGGCGAGGGGCCCGATCTGGCTTTGAGTTTGACACGTGTGCTTTACGTTTGGGATGGACTGATTATCGGCCCCGTTTATTTATTTTTTTGGGCAGTTTGCAGATTATCTGCAGCAGCGTGTTCGTTGCCTGATAACCGATGAAGTTAAGGAATTAAAAAGCTGCAGTAGGTAAGACTTATAAAACTAACTTTCTGTCATATTTGCTGAAACTGACCCTACGTTCCAGTAGAACTACACGTGTCAAACTCGAGGCCCGCGGACCAAATCTGGCCCCTCGCAGGTTATGATCCGGCCCGCATATCAATTTAGGTTCACAATACATTTTGGCCCACCTTGATTTTGTCACTTTTTCCTGACGTTTTTGTCACTTTTTTCAACATTTTTGTCACTTTTTTCAACATTTTTTGTCACTTTGACGTTTTTGTCACTTTTTTTAAAACATTTTTCTGATGTTTTTGTCACTTTTTCTGACGTTTTTGTCACTTTTTTCAAAATTTTTGTCACTTTTTTCAACATTTTTGTCACCTTTTCTGATGTTTTTGTCACTTTTTTCAACATTTTTGTCACTTTTTTCAACATTTTTGTCACCTTTTCTGATGTTTTTGTCACTTTTTTCAACATTTTTGTCACTTTTTCTGATGTTTTTGTCACTTTTGCCGACATTTTTGTAATTTTTTCTGACGTTTGTCACTTTTTCCAACATTTTTGTCACTTTTTCCAACATTTTTGTCACTTTTTGGGTGCAGAACTTTCTCCTGACCTCTTTAGGACTTTATGTCGACCAAACTGTGAGTGAGAAGACTATACGACACGTGCAATAATACAGTCAAATATATTTTACTTTTTCGATTAAATAAAAGCCTATGAATAAACTAAACATGTCTGGCCCTCGATGTGATTCTTATTTTCCAGTGTGGCCCTCTGGGAAGTTGAGTCTGACACCCCTGCAGTAGAACTACATGATGCAAGGTAATAATAATTAAAAGGAATCTGGCTCCTCTGGCACCACCTACAGCTTGTAGTGTGATTTGCAAAAATCCTAACTGCGTGTCAATCGCTGCTCATGCACACGCACTCATTCTCCCTTGTGGGGGGAGGGGCTTAGGAGACCGTTTTGGGCTTTAGCGGAAAGGGGAGGAGGGACTGAGAAGTTGGTTAAGTCCTGGATCTTCCCAATCCTACCTACAACACCTTTAAATAAAGTGTTCTACTTTGGCTCGGCTACAGCTCTGTGTCCGTCCCTCTGTAGGGGTGGGGAAAAAAAAATAAAAAATCTATACAGCATAGTATCCGTATATTTAATATAATATTTTCCGTGGCAATACTGTATCGATACACAGACGCAAGTATCGATCTATTGTTATATTTGTGTTGGTCAGTCTGTCTGCTTAACAATCCCATTTGGCAGCAATAACATTGAAGTGAGATGAACAAACAGAGAAATGTATCTTTTTTAGATAAAACAGATGTTGAGAAAGTTTCCTTTTGGGGACATCAAATTGGGAAAAATCTGAAGTTGGAAAAAAAGGTCATAAATTACAATATATCGCAGAATATTGCAATATCTTTAAAATCGCAATAATATCGTATCGTGACATAAGTACCGTGATGATGTCGTATCGTGAGGCCTCTGGGGATTCCCACCCCTTATCTCTCTGCACCACTGATTCTGACTTCATGCCCCGCCCACAACACACCACCTGACTCTCCGTTACTGGCCGTTAGGTTCAAAGGTCCTCGTGTATTAAAAGGTCCCATGGCATGAAAATGTCACTTTATGAGTTTTTTTAACATTAATATGAGTTCCCCCAGCCTGCCTATGGTCCCCCAGTGGCTAGAAATGGTGATAGGTGTAAACAGAGCCCTGGGTATCCTGCTCTGCCTTTGAGAAAATGAAAGCTCAGATGGACCAATCAGGAATCTTCTCCTTATGAGGTCATAAGGAGCAAGGTTACCTCCCCTTTCTCTGCTTTGCCCACCCAGAAAATTTGGCCCACCCATGCAGAGGTGGGTAGTAACGAGTTACATTTACTCCGTTACATTTACTTGAGTAAGTTTTTGAAAAAATGATACTTCTAGGAGTAGTTTTAAATCACTGTACTTTTTACTTTTACTTGAGTAGATTTGTGAAGAAGAAACTGTACTCTTACTCCGCTACATTAGGCTACAATGAGCTCGTTACTTTTCTTTTTACCTCTTTGGTATTCTACGGGTCATTGTCTTTATCCCCCCGCTTACGCCTCATTTTAGTGTTTTATTTTGACAGAGAGAGAGAGAGAGAGAGAGAGACTTCCGCTAAATGCTCTACGACGTGACTATGTTTCACCAATCGTAGTGGTGCAGTCTCGTCACCGTACTCAACCTTAGCGGCGGGACCGGACCATGGATGTATTAAGAGAACGGACGGGTCAGCTTTAGAGTCGTAGCAAAACAAAAATGTCAGAATCAACCGCCGGCAGACACAGAGGAGGAGGAACACCCCAGAGGTCTGTACTACAAATCCAGATCAACATGTCCTGGATCTCTTTCAGTTACCCGGCTTCACCTAACCTAACAGCCGCGGTCCCGCATCAGCTGTGTCACGACGGTGGTTATCAACTAGTTCAACCAACCCAGGGTTTCCCAATCCAGCCACGCTTGTTCACATAATAGAGGCGATGTTTGCACAACATGACCAATAGCCACATATTTTACATAAGAAGAGCAAACTATAATTCTACATAAATACGAAGAACACAGACACGGTTTTACAGGCAAAACGCAATCCAGTCGCTGCTTCCTAAAACAGGAAGGAAAGCTGGCAAAAAAAAACAGGCGACGCTGTGCATAAATCACAACATCAATATCACTTCCCCATCAGTCAGGCACAAGATCTGACCGTACTTACACTTGTGCTTTCCGTCGTTGCTTTAGCCTTTTATTTCAGTTGCAACCCTGGCAGTGGAAGCGATCGTGAGAGCAAATAAAACATATAAAAAACATAATTCAAACCTTCTTATTCGGCTCAAAAAGCCAAGAAATAGCCGATATGTAATTCCCTTCCATTAAAATATATCTACTATTTCATAAATATACCCATCAGGGAATGTTAACGGGGTTGTCGACTTTAAATGTTTTTTATATGAGCGCACGCCTCTCTCCCCCTCTCGCTCTCTCCGCGCACCGAGCTCCTTCTATAAGAACGGTGACGCCGTTATCAATCGACCTATTGATTGGTCAGTAGCCTAGATGGTGCTTTACACCGGTTGATCTCTCATCTCCAAGATGCTCCCGACCAGGTTAGGCGTCCAGCATAAGTTACCATGGCGATTGAACCCGGTAACAAGTGATCCACCTTCATGATAAAGAAAATCCTGGTGAACCTGAAGTTACCTCGTTAACCCCAAATCTTGCTTCGTAGTACAGGCCTCTGGCCTCATAATGAAAGCATGTTTACCTTAATAAAAGTACCAAACAGCAGCGCCATTACCTTGTTCTAGTTCTGCCTTGCAGAGCCTGGTAAAAAAGTATAAAGGTTTGGAAATTTGTGTAACTTGTGCTTATTTATTTTTTATGTATTATTATTTTATTGATTTTATTTTTTAAGTACTTGAATTTACCTGGATTTACCTTTAATTTAAGCTATTTTGTAATTAATTAATTAATTAATTTTTATTTATTTTATTGATTGGATGAACTATAATTTGCCTAAAGATGATTATTTTGTATTTTTGTCCCGTCTGATTGAATGCTTGTGTTAACAAATAAATCAGACGTTACTCAACAGTTACTCAGTACTTGAGTAGTTTTTCCCCCAAGTACTTTTTTACTCTTACTCAAGTAATTATTTGGATGACTACTTGTTACTTTTACTTGAGTCATATTATTCTGAAGTAACAGTACTTTTACTTGAGTACAATTTTTGGCTACTCTACCCACCTCTGCACCAATGAGAGAGAGAGACATCATGGCTTTCAAACGAGCAAAGTAGCAGTTGGTCAAGACCACACACTCAGATACAGTATTAGGGGACCACTAAGGTCTATATAAAAGAGACTTCAGATACAGTATTAGAGGACCACTAAGGTCTATATAAAAGAGACTTCAGATACAGTATTAGGGGACCACTAAGGTCTATATAAAAGAGACTTCAGATACAGTATTAGGGGACCACTAAGGTCTATATAAAAGAGACTTCAGATACAGTATTAGGGGACCACTAAGGTCTATATAAAAGAGACTTCAGATACAGTATTAGGGGACCACTAAGGTCTATATAAAAGAGACTTCAGATACAGTATTAGGGGACCACTAAGGTCTATATAAAAGAGACTTCAGATACAGTATTAGAGGACCACTAAGGTCTATATAAAAGAGACTTCAGATACAGTATTAGGGGACCACTAAGGTCTATATAAAAGCATCCAAAGAGCACCATGTAATGGGACCTTTAAATAACGGGATGCCTGTGATGTAACGAGTGTGTATTGTGGGTCTCGTGAGGCGGCCCGGGAAGAGCAGCTGACCGCTCCGGCGTCAGCCAAAAAGCAAACCGACCTTTGATGAGGGTGGAGCCGCCACACAGCACTATGGTGGAGTAGAGCGTGCGCCGCAGGTCCATGTCCGACTTCTGGATGGCGTAGGCCAGGACCTCGTGGATCCCCGAGCTCTCGTCTCCGATCAGGTCGGGCCTGAACAGCAGCTCCGGCGCCCGGAACCTCGCCGGCCCGATCTGAGGAAAAGAGAAAGGTGCGTTTCAGGTGCGTTTCAGGTGCTGGCGATCGGTTCAGACGGGGAGAGAGGGATATGCAGGGAAAATACTTGACGTCCACTCACGTTTAAAGTGCTTCCGTCCGGCAGTACGTACTGCGCCTTCTCCGTTTCTAAAGTCTCGTCCTTTTGTGGGTTGAGAGACAGATAACAGGCTCTCTGCGGAGTCGGAAAACACATTTGATTAGACAAAAGAAATCTAAATAATGCAACGATAAAGTGGTACACCGTAGGGTTGTGCCGATGGAGTCGCGGGCGCTGGACGGGAAACTGACAAGTGTGTCTGTCTTAAACTAGCAAAGACACAAAGACAGGACATAGGGCTCCTTAAGTGGAAGCTACTTTTTCCCCCTTTACAGTACAGGCCATAAGTTTGGACACACCTTCTCATTCAATGTGTTTCCTTTTTATTTTCATGACTATTTACATTGTAGATTCTCACTGAAGGCATCAAAACTATGAATGAACACAAATGGAATTATGTACTTAACAAAAAAGTGTGAAATAACTGAAAACATGTCTTATATTTTAGATTCTTCTAAGTAGCCACCCTTTGCTTTTTTATTAATAAGGGAAATAATTCCACTAATGAACCCTGACAAAGCACACCTGTGAAGGTAAAACCATTTCAGGTGACTACCTCATGAAGCTCATTGAGAGAACACCAAGGGTTTGCAGAGTTATCAAAAAAAGCAAAGGGTGGCTACTTTGAAGAATCTAAAATATAAGACATGTTTTCAGTTATTTCACACTTTTTTGTTAAGTACATAATTCCATATGTGTTCATTCATAGTTTTGATGCCTTCAGTGAGAATCTACAATGTAAATAGTCATGAAAATAAAAAGGAAACGCATTGAATGAGAAGGTGTGTCCAAACTTTTGGCCTGTACTGTATACGGCACCGGTGCCTTAACAAGACTTACCAGACTGTTGTAACGGTTCTATTATTTACCTTTTCCCCACTTAGTTATTATATCCATATTTCAGATGATTATTTTATTGATGATTATTAAATTGTATACATTTTAAATATTGCTCGTGTAGTATTCAATTATTATATGTATATTGTTTCCTATTATTTAATGTATACTCTGCATGTGTGCTGTGTGTGTCTGATAGTTTTGCTGCTGCAACACCGTTAATTCCCATTTTTTGGGATCAATAAAAATAAATCTATCTATCTATCTATCTATCTATCTATCTATCTATCTATCTAAGTGTGAAGATATTTTGTCATAGCACCAATTGTCAACCCTAGAATATCGCCGCAATATCGACATCGAGGTATTTGGTCAAGAATATATCGTGATATCAGATTTTCTCCTTATCGCCCAGCCCTACGTTAGCCTACCGCCAGCTAAAAGTATCGGCTCAGGCACCGGCACCGTTTTAAACTGTCGTTTTAGCACCGATATCGAAAACAAAGAAGCCCCAAACGATGCCCAACCCTAGCCCCCGGCGCCTCACCTCTTTGACGGTGCGGACGACCTCGAACTCGGCCGAGGTGTTGAAGTTGTATCCTTCTTTGCGCAGCAGCAGGCGCAGGTACCGCGACACGTCTCGCCCGGCGATGTCCACGCGCATGATGGAGTGTGGGATGGCGAAGCCCTCGTAGATGGGCACCACGTGGGTCACGCCATCGCCCGAGTCCAGCACCACGCCGGTGGTGCGGCCTGTGGCGTACCTGCAACACACACACACACACACACACACACACACACACACACACACACACACACACACACACACACACACACACACACACACACACACACACACACACACACACACACACACACACACACACACACGGGCCAGTCACGACAGATTCACACACACCAGGTTTGGTTAGTAGGGACAGAGACTTTAGCCCTTGTGCTGTCTCACCATTGACCGAGCATTGACTTTATTTCTGGGTCAAAATTTCAAATTAAAAACTTTTTTTTTTGGGGACGTTTTTGCCACTTTTTTTCAAAAAGATTTAGTTACTTTTTTCTGATGTTTTTGTCACAAATTCCCAATGTTTTTATCTATTTTTTTGTCACAAATTCCCGTTGTTTTTGTCGATTTGTTTTGTCACAAATTCACGATGTTTTTGTCGATTTCTTTGTCACAAATTCCCAATGTTTTTGTCCCTTTTTTCCCCATTTTTTGGTCACAAATTCCCAATGTTTTTGTCCCTTTTTTTTTGGTCACAATTTCCCGATGTTTTTGTCGAGTTTGTCGTCACAAATTGCCGATGTTTTTATCGATTTTTTGGTCACAAATTCTCAATGTTTTTGTCGATTTCTTGGTAACAAATTCCCGAAGTTGTCGATTTTTTTGTCACAAATTCCTGATGTTTTTGTTGATTGTTTTGTCACAAATTCCCCATTGTTTTGTCACAAATTCCCGATGTTTTTGTCAATTTTTGTCACAAATTCCCAATGTTTTTGTTGATTGTTTTGTCACAAATTCCCAATGTTTTTGTCCCTTTTTTCCCCATTTTTTTGTCACAAATTGCCAATGTTTTTGTCGAGTTTTTCGTCACAAATTGCCGATGTTACATTTTTGTACTTTTTTTTAGTGTTCTTTGATGCATTTTTTTTCTTTTCCAAACACTATAAAATTGAATAACACACCCAAATTCAATAAAAGTAGTAAACTGATCATTTATTGTACTTGTAAAGAGTAACGGTTGTAGGGAACCATCCATGTTATGTTTGTGGACAATTTGGTTGAAAGAAAGAAAACCCCCAAATTTCTGATATAGAAACCTTTTTGAAAATGGGTCAAATGTGACGTCGAAGACAACCGGAGAGGTTAAAGCGAGTACACGGACACAGCGAGATGTACTCACAAGCTGAGGACAGCCTGCATGGAGATGAAGAGAGCGGGAACGTTGAAGGTCTCAAAGAAAACCTCTGCGGCCTTCTCTCTGTTCTTGCTGGGGTTGAGAGGAGCTTCGGTCAGCAGCACAGGATGCTACCAAAGACAAAACACAACCACGCACACACGTGTCACACATTCCCCATGTTTTTACTGATTTTTTCCAAGTTTTTTTGTCTGAAATTCCCGATGTTTTTGTCACAAATTCCCAATGTTTTTGTCAGAAATTCCAGATGCTTTTGTTGATTTTTTTCTACAAATTCCCAATGTTTTTGTCTAATTTTTTTCAAAAAAATATTTGTCAGAAATTCCCAATCTTTTTGTTGATTTTTTTTGTCAGAAATTCCAGATGTTTTTGTAGACTTTTTTTTTTACAAATTCCCAATCTTTTTGTTGATTTTTTTTGTCAGAAATTCCAGATGTTTTGTAGACTTTTTTTTACAAATTCCAGATGTTTTTGTAGACTTTTTTTACAATTTCCCGATGTTTTTGTCAAATTCCCGTTTCCCGTGTTTTTGTCGATTTTTTTCAAAAAACGTTTGCCACAAATTCCCGATGTTTTTGTCGATTTATTTCTACAAATTCCCGATGTTTTTGTCGATTTATTTGTACAAATTCCCGATGTTTTTGTCGATTTATTTCTACAAATTCCCGATGTTTTTGTCGACTTTTTTGTCACAAATTCACGATGTTTTTGTTGATTTATTTCTACAAATTCCCGATGTTTTTGTCGATTTATTTGTCACAAATTCCCGATGTTTTTGTCGATTTATTTCTACAAATTCCCGATGTTTTTGTCGATTTATTTCTACAAATTCCCAATGTTTTTGTCGATTTATTTCTACAAATTCCCGATGTTTTTGTCGATTTATTTTTTCAAATTCCCGATGTTTTTGTCAACTTTTTTGTCACAAATTCCCGATGTTTTTGTCGATTTATTTCTACAAATTCCCGATGTTTTTGTCGATTTATTTGTCACAAATTCCCGATGTTTTTGTCGATTTTTCTGCACTTTTTTTCCAACATTCTTTTTTTTCAAAACAATGTTTTTTTCCACACACGCACACGTTTGAATATCACATATCCCAACGACAGTTTCTCGCCTGCGTAGCGGAGCGGACGTCCTCACCTCCTCCGAGAAGGTCTGCAGCTGCTCCTTGGAGTAGACGTACTGCCAGATCCTCTCCATGTCGTTCCAGTCCTTCACTATGCCGTGCTCCATCGGGTACCGCACCGACAGCAAGCCCCGGTGCTCCTGGGTCAGAGAGACGGGAGACATGAGGGGAAAACATCAGGAAGGAAATCAGTCTGGATCAACGGAAGTACGCTACCAGGACGGAGCCCGACGTCCGGCGTACGCCAGGCTTCATCCTGTTCTCAAACTCCTTTCGCTACGGGAAACGGCAACAAACTAGGGCTGGTCCGTATACCATTTTTTGAGCTTCGAAGCTTCGGTAGTAATGAGCATCGAATATTCGAAGCTTCGGAACATATTATTATCTCTAAAAACACCCAAAATTCAGTGAAAATAATGATTAAATTAGGGCTGCCACCTCTTAGTCGATTAATCTGTAGTTTTGGTCTTAGTCGACTAAGATTTCTTTAGTCCATTAGTCATTTTTTATGCTTATTCATGCTTAATTACTCTTTTCCAAGAAACTTCTGATCACATTTATGGTAAACACGAGATTTAAAGTGGTGCTTTTGCAGGATTAATTGTGGAGAAACTCAGTTTTACAGATGGTTAATTAACTACATTTATATTGTGCTTTTCTAGTCTTAACCACCTCTCAAAGAGCACAGCTCTGTCAATTAAATCAACTAATCCATTAGTCGACTAAATCCTAAAAGTGTTAGTCGACTAAGAATCTTTTTAGTCGAGGACAGTCCTAGAAATGTGCAACTTTGTGAACGTTATTGAAGAGAACTTTAACCCCTGCTGGTCTAAACTGTAGCTTTTAAAGCGGGCTGCTTAAAAGAAGCCATCTTCTCACACTGCAAGTAGGGCGCTCCCATCAGGCCTTTGCTACTGTTAAAATAAAGAATTAACAACCTCCTTCTGTATGGAGTTGTATTTGTGAATAAAAGTACACATTGTGCACTCTGCTGGAAACATAACCTCAGGGGCGGTATCTGGAAGAATCCCAACTGTGTGATTCTGGCAAAAGACCTTCCTCCACACTGTTGTGGGGGGGTTACCTCTGCCTTGGGTCCGATGAAGAGGTCTCCCTCCAGGGCTCCTGCCATCACGCGCACATGCTTGGGACGTCCCACACTGAAACACAAAGACACAAAGACACACACACACACACACACACAGAGAGAGACAGACACACACACAGAGAGACAGACACACACACACACACAGAGACACACACAGAGAGACACACACACACACACACAGACAGAGACACACACACACACAGAGACAAACACAGAGACACACACACACACACACACAGAAAGACACACACAGAGAAAGACACACAAAGAGAGACACACACACACACACACACACACACACAGAAAGACACACACACAGAGACACACACACACACACACACAGACAGCCACACACAGAGAAAGACAGACACACATAGACAGACAGACAGACACACACACACACACACACACAGCCACACACAGAGAAAGACAGACACACATAGACAGACAGACAGACACACACACACACACACACACACAGAGACAGACACACACACACACACACACAGAGAGAAAGACACACACACAGAGACAGACACACACACAGAGACAGACACACACAGAGAAAGACACACAAAGAGAGACACACACACACACACACACACAGAGAAAGACACACACACACACACACACAGAGAAAGACACACACACACACACACACACACACAGAGAAAGACAGGCACACGCAGAGACAAACATAGAGACAGACCGACATACACACAGAGACAGACACACAAAGACACGCACACAGAGACACACACACACACACACACAGAGACACACACAGAGAGACAGACACACACACACACAGAGAAAGACACACACACACACACACACACACAGAGACACACACACACACACACACACACACACAAAGACACACACAGAGACACACAGACACATAAACACACTTGTTAAAACCAAATTATCCAACTGAACATGTCTACTGGTCTCTGGGAGAAAGTCCAGGCATTTTAAAGACAACGATGGCCAAAATAATAAGCAGATGAGTCGATCAAGTGGCCCGAGTGCTTCAAGAAAGGGGCGAAGGACCACTTACTAGTTGGGGAAGCAGTATTTGGGGATCTGGTCACCGGCAAAACCAGCTTTGATAACCCCCGAACCCTGCAGGAGAAGAGGGATATTAGATTAGATCAGAGAGGCTTCATTTATCCCGAACTGGGAAATGTCAGTGACACAGCAGCACATACGGTACATACAAGACCTAATAAATAGGAAAGAATTCAAACAATACACACAGGAAAGAATTCAGAAACATATATACACAAAGTGGAGAATAAAAACGTACAACCCTACTTAAATTGTATTTACAAAGATGTATGCAAAACCTAGGCTACGTTTGTGCAAGTTGCACCATAGGGCAGTACACACTCAAAAGTAGAAGTACAGGTGGGTACCTATTAATGCTTGTCCCAGGGAAGGTACTTTTGAATGACAATTGTGTACCCTTCAAATTAGTCAAAACGGTCCAGTTCTGGCCTCTTAAAAAAAAACAGTACTGTAGTCTTAAGGATAGTAAAAAGTGTACCTGTAAGTACTGAAATGTTCTCGTCTCGTACCTCCATTCTTGAGTGTGTAGTGTGACGTACAGTACAGGCCAAAGGTTTGGACACACCTTCTCATTCAATGCGTTTCCTTTATATTTTCATGACTATTTACATTGTAGATTCTAAAACTATGAATGAACACATATGGAATTATGTACTTAACAAAAAAGTGTGAAATAACTGAAAACATGTCTTATATTTTAGATTCTTCAAAGTAGCCACCCTTTGCTTTTTTTGATAACTCTGCAAACCCTTGGTGTTCTCTCAATGAGCTTCATGAGGTAGTCACCTGAAATGGTTTTACCTTCACAGGTGTGCTTTGTCAGGGTTAATTAGTGGAATTATTTCCCTTATTAATAAAAAAGCGCAATAATGACCTTGTTGATAGAATGGCAGTGACAGGATGTAAGCAGTAGGGCCGAGATCATCGATGTAAGCCTGCAACAGCGATGGATACATTTTTAAAAAGGATAAATGCAGATTCTGATCTTATTAGGCTACGATGTGTCATTTTGTAACATTTTTGGTTGGCGGTGTGTCAAAAAAGGTTGGAAAACACTGGTCTACGCTGTATACAGCGGACGTAAACATGCACGCGACTTGGCGTTTTATCGCGAGAAAGCGACTGTTGGGTTTTCGGCCTTTCATACTACTCACTACGGCGTCAATTCACACGCAATCGCAAGGTCATGTATGTCGATGGAGGCCAAACAGCGTTGATAAACACGCTAAAAAGCGAGTGTGCTTCTTGATTAGGGCTGGGTACCGAACGTCGATACTTTTATGGTATCGAAAAAAATACTCCAATCCTATGAGTATTGAAAATTATTTATCTTTCGGTGACGTTAAAATTCCTCATAGACAAGCAGGCACAACGGTGGTTTCTCTGCCCTGATGACTGACTGACAGGCTGAGCTTGTAAGGCAAGGCAACTTTTATTAATGTTACTCTGAATGAGCAGTTTTACCAGAATATTTTAATTTTGATAACTGTTTTGATTCACAATTAAGGTGGAAAATAAAAGCTTTGTGTTTAATGTATTTTTGTTGATGTTGAAATGGATTTTAAAACATGTGATATCGAAAAAAGTATCCTTAGGAACCGGCATTGAAACTGAGGTATCCAAATTTGCACCGGATCGTCTTGATAGCACGCCAATAATGGAACATATACAAATTGGCGTGTCGTACATACGCTACTTCAGAAGATCAGTCTGGTATTAGAGTTTCACTACATTGCACTGTGTGTATGAGACGATTAAGGAATACAGTTGAGTTTAGTCGTAGTGATGATTAGGAGTCTCTTATGTAACACTGAGTGCTGGGAGTGTTAAAAAAGGGGTATTGTACATTGGATATAGGACGCATTTAAACTCAACATCACAGGGTTACAGCGTGGACTAAAAGCTGCAGTGCTTTAATCTCTCAGCAGACAGGGAGGTCATAAGACACAGCCGGAAGCCTCCAGCAGACACACACACACACACACACACACACACACACACACACACACACACACACACACACACACACACACACACACACACACACACACACACACACACACACACACAGACAGAAACACTGTGGCCTACATCGCTTCTGTCTCAACAGCTACTTTGTCCCGTTGCAGAGTTTCCCCCAAAGTTTGTGGAAGACGTACTGTAGATGCACATTTTTGGCGGAAGGTTTAGGGGGTCTTTCCTCAAGAAAATGTGAAAAAAAAAAAACGTTGGAAAAGCTAGAGCAGATAATAAATAAATACCGTTCAAAAAGCTTAAAGACAGAACTTTCTAAAGAGGTCATGCTCACACAGAAACACTGTGGCCTGCATCGCTTTCTTCTCATCAGCTACTTTGTCCCGTTGCAGCGTTTCCCCCGAAGTTTGTGGAAGACGTAGGTGAGCATTTTTGGCGGAGAAAGAGAAACTTCACAAGAAAATGTGAAGTTTGTCAGCGCAATTTCCCATCATTTAGGACCGTTACTGTCACCATACGTGTGTCTAAAAACGTTGGAAAAGCTAGAGCAGATAATACATACATACCACTCAAAAAGGTTAAAGACCGAGCTTGCTGATGAAGTTGACTGGGGGACCGACTACAATCCTCTCAGGACACAACATCAAAACATCTGTTTCATCTCTATAGTTGATCAAAAAATGCGCTTTTATGTCACTACAGGAGCAGCTGGAAATGTACACTAAAATGTCCCGACTGTACGGTTAGCTATCACTAAGACTATCACGTTCCTGTGGATTTAACTCTTCTCTATGAATATCGGAAGAAAGATTCATGTTACGCTCTCATTAGGCACAAGTGTGTGCGTGTCTCTGTCTGTGTGTGTGTATGTGCGTGTCTGTGTCTGTATATATGTATGTATGTGTGTGTGCGTGTCTCTGTGTGTGTGCGTGTGTCGGTGTCTGTATGTATGTATGTATGTGTCTCTGTCTGTCTGTGTGTGTGTGTGTGTGCTCTGTGTGTGTCTGTGTGTGTGTGTGTCTCTGTGTGTGTGCGTGTCTCTGTGTGTCTCTGTGTGTGTGTGTGTGTGTGTCTGTGTCTGTATGTATGTATGTATGTATGTCTGCGTGTGCGTGTCTCTGTGTGTGTGTCTGTGTGTGTGTGTCTCTGTGTGTGTGTGTGTCTGTATGCATGTATGTATGTGCGTGTCTGGGTGTGTGTGTGTATGTATGTATGTATCTGCGTGTCTGTGTGTCTGTATGTGAGTGTGTATGTATGTATGTGTGTGTCTGTGTGTGTGTATGTATGTATGTGCGTGTCTGTATGTGAGTGTGTATGTATGTATGTGTGTGTGTGTGAGAGAGTGTTGTTATTGGCCTTTGGTTTATGTTTGTTCTGTTTTTTATTCCACTTTCCCCTTATTAAGTTACCAAATAAGTTAAAAATGTCTGTATTGTACTGATGTGATTTTGAGGTCCCTCTCTTTTGAAAACATGACAGTTCCTCTCAGTGGGTTATTCCCAATAAAAGACCTCCAGTGAACAGCTAACGTGGGTTTCCGTGGCATTCATCCGCGCGTCCTCTCTTATCCCAGCGCAACAGGAAAGGGAGTCAAACTGAAAACACAACAGTGTGTAAAGCCAACTCTCCCATTCTCACCGAGCTTCCAGCGAGAATGGGAGAGCTCTCACATTAATACAGAGATATGTAATGATACGGTTACAGCAGACACAGACAGTAGATACAACAGCCGAATAAAACACTTTGATTTTGTTGACATATTAGGGTCAAAGGTTTTTACAGAGGGGAAGTTTGGATATCCCTTTTTTCTTTTTTAAAATCGCTGCATAAATCTGAAAACGCTGTCAACAGACATTATTTCTGCATGTTTTTATGAGTGAAAAGTTGTATAAACCAGGCTGTGAATGCTATCTGAACAAATCCCTGTGTAAAAAGCTTCAGAATACAGAGAGGAGTGAAAGAGGAAAAGTTTGGGGTCTTGTGAGTGGAGATTTCTGGCTCAAGAGTTTGACAACAAACCCTTTAAAGATATGGATAAAAAAAAAAAAACTAAGATTTTGTGAAGATGTGAACAGCATTTTAACGGATATCACCGTGGATCTTCCCACATTTACTAACATTAAGACGCTTATTTTCTGTGTTATAAGTTTTCTAAAAAAAAATATATGTTACAATATGCAAATGAGGCATTATCTAATGCTAATTTTCGGTGAATTTAGGAGGAGTGTACAAACACAAATTAGACCAAGTGCAGTATAATACATGTTTTCTTTCCACCAGTGTGACATAAGACGTGCTATAGAAGATTAATAGCCCAAAATGTCTACGTAGAAAACCAATGTTTTCCCCTGTAAGTGTCTCCCATCTGATGTCAAACCGGAGCTAGCTTAAGCTAGCTTCCAGTCGGTTTACTGGAAGCTAGCTGCAGCTTTGGGTTGGATAAATCAATTAGATGCTATTTATGCTAGCGGCTGGAGCTAATGCTAATAGCATTTATAGGGTGGAGACCTGTCAAGCAACGGTGGAAGCCACTGCACGTTCAACATAGGTGACCAGGGGTCGACCGCGGATGTATTCCGTTAGCTATAACACAATAGTTACCAAGGCTAACAGTTAGCCTAGCGGCCTCGGTTAGGGTGTGGATGAATGACATCATCATACTTACATTATCAATCACAACGGGCTGGTTAGCTAAAATGTCATAGGACTCCATGACGGACTAGATATTGAAGATATGTTTCTATCGATCCGTGTGCGTATTCCTCCCCGCGCAGTGTTTTAATCATGTAAAAGATAACGCGCTGTCACTCCGCACTGTGCTGCTGTCTCGACGCCGCCGATTCTCTCTCTCTCTCTCTCTCTCTCTCTCCCTCTCTCTGTGCTGCTGCTGCTGCTGCTGAACAGTTGGCCCGCCTCTGTCTGCCTACCACCACAACAACACACGGACTGAAAGGAGAATCAGCCAATCACATTGACAAGAACCTTGACTGACAGGAAGGTGGACCAATCAAAGCGTTTAACCGAATAGCCATGCGTTTCAGGCTTGTTTGCTGTCAGGGGCAGCGCACAAGCTGTGGAAACTACGGCTTCTCTTTGTGAGGAAAAACGCCCAGTTAAACGTTGCTGGTTTATTGGGATCTTTTGAGCAGATGCAGAGACTAAAGCGGCAGGTGTTCCTTTACAAAGGGTTTATAAAGTTAGAAAGTCTCCCTAGGTATATATGTACCTAATGTTTTTTGCATAAGTTACTGTTTATGGTATTTTATTTCATTTTATTATAATTAAAATGTGTATATACGTTTTACGTGTATGGCGTACAGGGTAGTTATATAGTATGACCTATTTTAATTGATATGACGGCCAAATTCTGCTTTATGACAAGAATTACAAGAATTTATGGGGTAGTTTCACGCCCGAATGCCCGATTCTGTGATTTCCCCAGACACCCTGAATGCAGCAACTACCGTCACAGCCGCCGACCAATCAGAAAGCTGCTAAAAACCTTAGCTAGCTACCTAGCTACCCTTCTGTAGTCCCTGTCAGAAAGTTACATGAGCAAAACACAGCACAAAAGTGCGGATTAAACAGGAACTATATTATACATTTCTATTTCTCAGGTAGGTGGTGTTTTTATATTGCTATCGCAACAATATATCGTTTTATAAACCGACAAATGTGAAGTTAACGCTAACTAGTTAGCTTAATGTAAAACTGTACCTTAGCAAAAGTTGACGTTAGCTATCTCCTGTTAGCATCAACTTATATTGACGTAGGTGAGCTCGTGCCGACAAACGTTAAAAGTCCATTAAATACCGAGAACGGGACTTTGGGTTAGGGGCGATGTTAATTTTCATATCTTTTATAATTTTTAAAGCACATTTCATACATAAAATACAGCTCAAAGTGCTTTATATTAGCGTATTAGGGCATTAAAAACAACAAAAAGACAACATACTGTAAAGTTACAAGATAACTAAGTTCATAACAATACAATTAAAGACACAATACGTTACCCATTGCTCATTTAGACCAAAAACCACTATATTATACGTAGACTTGTCCTCGATAAAAACATTATCCCAGAGAGAACGGTTTAAAACACGGTGTTTCAGATGTTTTAAAGTAGCTTTTACACATTAGTTAGCTAGTTTATTTCGAAAGAATACTTTAACTATTGGTTTCTGTTCATGGTGAATGCTGTATGTGTAGCTAGCTAGGTGCGGTGTCATGGGTCACTTTTAGCCACAAAAACTGTGGACAAAATAAATATCACCAGTTTAATTTCTCGTTCAGGACGTTTAAAAAGGTGGTTTCTGTCTTTGCTTTTACGCCTTTTTAATTTTTTTTGTTTGAAGCATCTATTAATGCTTTTTTTCCCCATCGTTTTTCATGTAAATGCTAGATCAGGTCTGCTATAGACGTGTCGACGTAGTTAGGTTTAGGCGTGAGGAGGGGGATTGGTTAGGGTAAGAATAATGCCATTTTTTATGTTTTCTCTGGGAAAAAAAATGGATTTTGGATTGACCGATATGGATTTTTTTTAGTGCCAATACCTATTTTTTTTTTCCATCAGCCTTAGCCGATGACCGATATGGGCTGCAGATTTTCTTGAGCCGATATTTGAAGCCGAAAACTGCTTTTGCTCCCTCAATTTACATCATAAAAATGTAAAACCCTGCTCTGCCATTTCTTTAAAAATAATAAACAGAAACACAGATCAGTGTCTCTTCTGCAATCATCTTACATTCATATCACCCAAATTATGTGTGCAATGTGCATCATATGGATGGGTGCACTGCATATGGTTAACTGTGCAAGGGTGAAAGGCTTTCATCTACATCTACAGCACAGCCTTGGTGATGTGTTGCTTGCTGACATATTATAAGACCGATATATAATCAGGTCATCACAAAATGTCCTTTTGTCAACACATTTAAATCATTTAAGAAAACAATAAACCTGAAAAGTAGCCATTGAAATAAAGTGCTTGAGTTGTAATTTAAGGGGCCATCCACACGGAAACGTTTTTTTGTGCAAACGTACATGTTTTGCATCGTTTGGGCCGACCGTCCAGACGAATCCTGCAAACACACCGCCTGAAAACGCACTTTTTTGAAACCAGGTCTCAGGGTGAAAAAATCGGAAAACGGCTCTCGTTTGGCTTCGTATGGATGGTGAATACGGATCCGTATCGATTATGTCATCGCCACACCCCTCTTTTACACCTTCTCCCACGGCCGGTGACGCACACAACTGCGGTGAAGCGAGCGTGTGCCGTCTCCATGGTTACACCAGCTCACTTCATCTAAATACTGTGTCTCTGCTCCCTGACCCTTCCCTCTGGATTCTACACAAGATATATTGCTAACGTTATGTAGCCAACGTTAAACATCGCTAAAGTAGCTGACCGCTCCAGCAGTGAAGTAACGTTAACGTTAGCTGCTATGGCTATCTGTTTATAAAGTGGAAGTAGACAACTAATCAACTAGCTAGCTAATCTGTCTGCTTATCAACTCCTTGAACGGATTATAGTACCTTTTACCACGGCTTATTGTAGAAAGGCTACTGCAAGAAAAACGTATAGATTATTAAAAAGACATCATTCATGGATCATTGATGTTTGTTTGACTGCCGATGTTAGAGCTAGCTAACGTTAGCGCGCTAACGTTAGCTCGCTGCTAGCGCGCCGCAATCTTGAAAAATAAAAAGCAATCCAACAGCACATTATACAATATAAACAAAGGCCTTTATAAAATGAGCCTTGGTAAAAGTTAAAATAGTCCACGGATGTGTTAAGAGAACGTTATAACCTAGCTAGTTATGATCATAGACAGTTGATGGGAAGTAAAGTGACTATGCTCGTCTTCTCCGTTTTTTGGTGAATTTCTGTAGCAGAAACAGCGCCGCCTATAGGCCTGGCATATGAAGTAGCGTGTTGAGTCATTTACCAGTGGATTCATTTGGACGCAACTATTCTTGAAACGAATCCAGAGAAGACGGGTAAAAAAAAGATAGTTTTGGTACGTGTGGACGGGGCCTAAGACTGCCACGGTGCTAAGTGGGGGAGGGGCAGTGCACGGTCTGCACGTGACCTGCAGCGTCTCCAGCAACACAGAGCTGTCTGTGGTCGTCTGTCTGTAAATAATGCCGGTAAAAACTATCGGCGAACGCAGCAGCTGCGTATTGCCGATACACGTAAAAACGCAAATATCGGCCCGATATATCGGCCGGATGATAAAATCGGTCTATCACTACTTTGGATGGGCCACTTAGTGGCATGACATGAAATGAAATATAATTAATTAACCCTTGTGTTGTCCTCCACTTCTGTTTTGTTCTGTAAATTTTAAATTATCACCCCTTTCTGTGTTACATCTTTCTCAGCCAACTTCATTACAACCTTTTACCACTAGTGTTGCACGTATGTCTGGATTTCACGGTCAATAAACCTCATTTATATTAAATCATGCCAAATTTCTGAGTTTAAAAAATGAAATAAATAACAAATTATGAATTATGAATTATCCTGAGTAAAATAAGAGGATGTGGAGTGGATCCCAGACCGGTATATGTCAACGGTTAGCCAGGAAACGCTTTAGGAACCATTTTAAATTTATTTTCAGATCCTACGAATTGATTAAAAACACCCAAAATTCAGTGAAAATAATGAAATTAGGGCTGCCACCTCTTAGTCAATTAGTCGACTAATCTGTTGTTTTGGTCTTAGTCGACTAAGTTTTCTTTAGTCGATTAGTAATTTTTTATGCTTATTCATGCTTAATTACTCATTTCCAAAAAACTTCTGAGCACATTTATGGTAAACACAAGATTTAAAGTGGTGCTTTTGCAGGATTAATTGTGGAGAAACTCAGTTTTACAGATGGTTAATTAACTACATTTAAATTGTGCTTTTCTAGTCTTAACCACCTCTCAAAGAGCACAGCTCTGTCAATTAAATCAACTAATCCATTAGTCGACTAAATCCTATAAGCTAAGAATTTCTTTAGTCGAGGACAGCCCTAGATTAAATCCTTAATTTCACTTGCAAACAGCGCTGTATGGAACCATCCATGATATTTTTTGAGGCAAACCTATTTTTCTGATACAGAAACTTTTAAAAAATGGGTGAAATTTGACCCGAGGACAGCAGGAGGGATCGTTCATTCATTCATTCTGCTCGATGTATGAACAGCCAACGGTTTGCTCTATCGGCCTGTGTGTTTCCGCTCATTTCCAGGGTCCCCGCTGCAGGCTGATGGGTTCATGTTAACGGCCGGCAGAGCGGAGCCCGTTCAGCGCCATGGCCCTCGCCGAGGAGCAGCCGGAGAAGTAAGACCACGCCAGTTTCATTCTGCCGTGAGGTGTTACGATGAAGACAAGTTTATGGTGTCAAACTGTGTAGAAAGCCAGATTAAGATCATGGACATTCATAAGTGACTGTGTGTGTCTCTTACTGTGTGTGTGTGTGTGTGTGTGTGTGTGTGTGTGTGTGTGTGTGTGTGTGTGTGTGTGTGTCTCTGACTGTGTGTGTCTCTGACTGTGTGTGTCTCCGTGTGTGTGTGTGTGTCTGTCTCTGTCTGTCTGTCTGTCTGTCTGTGTGTGTGACTGTCTCTCTGTGTGTGTGTGTCGGTCTGTGTGTGTGTGTGACTGATTCTGTGTGTGTGTGTCTCTGTATTCTGTGTGTGTGTGTCTGTGTATCTGGGTCTGTGTGTGTGTGTCTGTCTGTCTCTGTGTGTATCTTTCTGTGTGTGTGTCTGTGTGTGTCTGTGTGTATCTTTCTCGTGTGTGTGTGTGTGTGTGTGTGTGTGTGTCTGTCTGTCTCTGTGTATATCTTTCTGTGTGTGTCTGTCTGTGTGTCTCTGTGTGTATCTTTCTCTGTGTGTGTGTGTGTGTGTGTGTCTCTGTGTGTATCTTTCTGTGTGTGTGTGTGTGTCTGTCTCTGTCTCTGTGTCTGTGTATCTGGGTCTGTCTGTGTGTCTCTGTGTGTATCTTTCTGTGTGTGTGTGTGTGTGTGTGTGTGTGTGTGTGTGTGTGTGTGTGTGTGTGTGTGTGTGTGTGTGTGTGTGTGTGTGTGTGTGTGTGTGTGTGTGTGTGTGTGTGTGTGTGTGTGTGTGTATCTATGTGTGTGTATCTATGTGTGTATCTATGTGTGTGTATCTATGTGTGTGTATCTATGTGTGTGTATCTATGTGTGTGTATCTTTCTGTGTGTATCTTTCTGTGTGTATCTTTCTGTGTGTGTGTGTGTGTGCGTGCTGTCCAGACACTGTTGGGTGTGTTTTGCCACGGAGCGAGACGACCACAGTGCTGAGTGGGTGAGCCCCTGCAGGTGTAAAGGCTGCACTAAATGGATCCACCAGGCCTGTCTGCAGCGCTGGCTGGACGAGAAGCAGAAAGGAAACAGCAGCGGAGCGGTCAGCTGTCCCCAGTGTGGCACTGAATACCACATCACCTTCCCCAAGATGGGTGAGTGACACTTTACATCGCCCTGGCAACCTTCAGTTGCTCTTTAGGGGCATTCAGACGCCCAAAAAACAAACAGGAATCTAGGGCTGGTCCAAATACCATTTTTTGAGCTTCGAAGCTTCGGTAGTAATGAGCATCGAATATTTGAATCTTCGGAGAGAGGGGGCAGAACATATTATTATCTCTGATAAAGGCAGGAATCTCTCTGTGTTTGTGTTTGTTTGCATTTTGATTATTTTGAGAACCTTTCATCCAAACGACGTCATTTTTTATGCTTATTCATGCTTAATTACTTATTTCCAAGAAACTTCTGAGCACATTTATGGTAAACACAAGATTTAAAGTGGTGCTTTTGCAGGATTAATTGTGGAGAAACTCAGTTTTACTGATGGTTAATTAACTACATTTATATTGTGCTTTTCTAGTCTTAACCACCTCTCAAAGAGCACAGCTCTGTCAATTAAATCAACTAATCGATTAGTCGACAAAATCCTACAAGTGTTAGTCGACTAAGAATATCTGTAGTCGAGGACAGCCCTAGAGAAGAGAAGTACAGAATGTGAGCAGAGCTCTAAGTGTGTGTGTGTGTGTTTATTTTTTTTTGTTTGTTTAGTATTTAGATCCCCATTAGCTACTCCATTTATTTACATCTATTCTTCTTGGGGTCTTAATTTTTGCCAAAATATTAACGTCAAAGCTGTACAACAATGAAGACAAATACAGAAGTGCACATAACATCTTCTAAATCATATAACTAAAACACAACATAACACATATACACTAAACATAACAACATAACCATATAACAATATATATTCTCCTCTCCTCAGGCCCGTTGGTGTATTTCCTCCAGCAGGTGGACCGAGCTCTGACCCGGGCCAGTCCGTTCGCTGCCGTCGGCGTGGTGGTCGGGACCGTCTACTGGTCGGCCGTCACATACGGAGCCGTTACCGTCATGCAGGTCCCAAAAAAATTAAATATTACACAGAAAGAAAGTCCTAAACCAGCTCAGACCAAAGAGTTGAAAGTTTTACGCTCTCTTAGGGCTGGGCGATATATCGATATCGCGATATGAGACTAGATATCGTCTTAGATTTTGGATATCGTAATATTGTGATATGAGACTAAATATCGTCTTAGATTTTGGATATCGTAATATCGTGATATGAGACTAAATATCGTCTTAGATTTTGGATATCGTAATATCGTGATATGAGACTAAATATCGTCTTAGATTTTGGATGTCGTAATATCGTGATATGAGACTAAATATCGTCTTAGATTTTGGATATCGTAATATCGTGATATGAGACTAAATATCGTCGTAGATTTTGGATATCGTAATATCGCGATATGAGACTAAATGTCTTAGATTTTGGATATCGTAATATCGCGATATGAGACTAAATATCGTCTTAGATTTTGGATATCGTAATATCGCGATATGAGACTAAATATCGTCTTAGATTTTGGATATCGTAATATCGCGATATGAGACTAAATATCATCTTAGATTTTGGATATCGTAATATCGCGATATGAGACTAAATATCGTCTTAGATTTTGGATATCTTAATATCGCGATATGAGACTTAATATCGTCTTAGATTTTGGATATCGTAATATCGCGATATGAGACTTAATATTGTCTTAGATTTTGGTTATCGTAATATCGTGACATGAGACTTAATATTGTCTTAGATTTTGGATATCGTAATATCGCGATATGAGACTTAATATTGTCTTAGATTTTGGATATCGTAATATCGTGACATGAGACTTAATATTGTCTTAGATTTTGGATATCGTAATATCGCGATATGAGACTTAATATTGTCTTAGATTTTGGATATCGTAATATCGTGACATGAGACTTAATATTGTCTTAGATTTTGGATATCGTAATATCGCGATATGAGACTAAATATCGTCTTACATTTTGGATATCGTAATATCGTGATATGAGACTAAATATCGTCTTAGATTTTGGATATCGTAATATCGCGATAAGAGACTAAATATTGTCTTAGATTTTGGATATCGTAATATCGTAAATGGCTTAAGGGGTGTCTTTTCCTGGTTTTAAAGGCTGCATTACAGTAAAGTGATGTACTTCTCTGTTAACAGACTGTTCTAGCTTTTCTATTATTTTTACCTTTACCCACTTACTCATTATATCCACATTACTGGTGATTATTTATCTAAAATCTCATTGTCAAGATATTTTGTTAAAGCACCAATTGTCAACCCTGTAATATCGACACAATATCAACATCGAGGTATTAGGACAAGAACATCGCGATATCTGATTTTCTCCATATCGCCCAGCCCTACTATTGGTGCTTTTTGAGGCTTTTTGGACCCTTTGGACATTTTTCTCGCCGCCTTTTCCGACACTTTTTTGACTGAGTAACTACGACACAATCAGCTGGTTTGAGTCGCCTTTTCTCGTTGTTTCACAATTTTTGGCTTTTTTTTTCTTTCTTTTTTTAAACGTTTTTGGCATTTTTCAGTTTCCTACTACGTTCTCGTCACTTTTTTTTTTCCAATGTTTTTGTCATTTTTTTAAACCTTTTTGTTTTTGCTGACATTTTTCCGAGGTTGTGGTTGCCTCCTCTGTTCGGTACTATTTTCAGCAGTTTGTCTTCTAAAAATGCAAATCTTTGGTCTGAACTGGGCTTCAAACCAGAGTGTGTGTGTGTGTGTGTGTGTGTGTGTGTGTGTGTGTGTGTGTGTGTGTGTGTGTGTGTGTGTGTGTGTGTGTGTGTGTGTGTGTGTGTGTGTGTGTGTGTGTGTGTGTGTGTGTGTGTGTGTGTGTGTGTGTGTGTGTGTGTAGGTTGTGGGTCATAAGAAGGGTCTGTATGTGATGGAGCGAGCCGACCCTCTCTTCCTGCTCATGGGCCTGCCCACCATCCCCGTGGTGCTGGTTCTGGGGAAGATGTTCCGCTGGGAGGATTATCTGGTGAGGCTGTGGCAGAAATACTGCTACAAAGGGAAGCTCCCACCAGGTACACACACACACACACACACTCCCCACGCACACACATACACATACCCCCCCCCCACACACACACACACACACACACACTCCCCACGAACACATATACACATACTCCCCCCCCATATGTACACACACTCTCACACATGCACACACACACTCGCACATGCACACACACTCTACACATGCACGTACACACACACAGACTCCCCACGAAAACACATACTCCCCCGCCCCACACACACACACACTCCCCCACACACCCTCCCCTTCCCCCCATATGTACACACACACTCTCCACAAACACACATACACATACTCCACCACCCCGCCCCCCCTCACACACACACACACACACGTGCACACACATGCCTGTACACACACGCACACTCCCCACGAACACACACACCACACCTGACACACAGACATGGTACACACACACCACACACACACACTCCCCACGAACACACACACACACTAGGGCTGTCAACGAATATTCTAAATTCGAATATATATTCAAATAGTTTTTAAAAAACGAATTTCGAAGGTGAAAATTAATATTCGAATAAAAACAAAAAAAAAAAACAATGTGTGCAGCATCACACCGGGGCTGCGGGCTGTAAGTGCAAAATGGAGCTTGAGGATGTAAAGAAAAAAGAAAAACGGGAGAATTGAGCAAGTTTGGAGGAAAGTCGGAGGTAGCCTATGGAGCCATTTTAAACAAGTCGTGGGAAGTGACAACGTGTCGGCTTTGTTGAGTGCATTAAGTGCGGCCGCTGTTCGCCTATGACAGCAAATAAAACGGGGACTTGGATGATGAAGAGACACATGAAGCAGGCTCGCCATGGCAGAAAAGATGATAGTCAGCCTTCAACGTCCTCTTTTGTTAGTTCTCCAAGCATAGGCTCCCCCTGAGGGCGAGGCAAGCGGGCAAGCCCTCACAGAGAAATACGTTGAGTTTTTTACGTTTCTTCATTCAGATCCATTTGCGATCCGTTCCATTCTGAATAAACAAACAGCGCAGTTAACATGCTTCGCTCTTGTTGTATTCATTAAGATAATTTTAAACAGATTTTTGCAGTTCAAACAACTCTGAATTGTAGTTGAGAACGTCAGTTATGATGGCCCACAGATTAAAAAAGTGTCGGGTTGAAATCGGGGTCGGGCTCATAATTCCAGTTAATGTGTCGGGCCGGGCTCGGACACAACGTGCTCGGGCTGGGTCGGGCTGGATTTTTTTGGGCCCGATCTAAGCTCTAGCGCATACAAATGTGACATCATGAGATCGCCGTGACTATTTATACCTGCGGTGGTACTCGCGACACTAGCTGCAGTCTTCTCCTGAACAGCGGTGGCGCTAATGAGCAAAGGCTACCGACGCTGCTCTTTCTACGGACTAGAAGAAGAAGAAAGGTAAACAACGGCAGAACTGCCTGCAGCATTGCCGTCAATGCTTCGATCGAGCCTTTCATTCACCATAAAAGAACTCATCTTAACCCGGTGAGTTTACCAGAGAAACCTGCAGTCACTCTGAGAGTCCTGGCATCACGTTGTCGGCGAACTCATTCAGGCTCCTGTTTCCACTTTGTCCGTGCGCGACCTCGGCTCGGCCTTTGACGTCACGATGTCGCGCGCCACCTTGGATGCATGCGCAACCAGATGTTCGAATAGTTCGAATATTCGGTGTTATTTTAGAGGGAATATTCGAACGTCATTTTTGAGCAGTTTTGACAGCCCACACTCACTCACACCGACACACAGGTATAAGCCTATGTAGGCTACTGAGAAAGCCCTGCTCGGAGCCTCCTTGAAGCATTAATCTGAGGGGTGTGTGTGTGTGTGTGTGTGTGTGTGTGTGTGTGTGTGTGTGTGTGTGTGTGTGTGTGTGTGTGTGTGTGTGTGTGTGTGTGTGTGTGTGTGTGTGTGTGTGTGTGTGTGTGTGTGTGTGTGTGTGTGTGTGTGTGTGTGTTGTGTGTTGTGTGTTGTGTGTCAGGTGGCCGGAGGTACGTTCCCCGGGTCCCTGCTGACGGGTTTGGAGCAGGAGACCACCTCTCTGTGTCCAGGACTCTGTGTGGAGCGCTGGTCTTCCCCTCCATCGCCAGTCTGGTGGGACGCCTGCTGTTCAGACGCATGCCCTCTAATCTGCAGCGCACTGTGCTGGTGAATATAATCTCATGAAGTGGCGTATGTACGACACGTCAATTCGTACGCCATATTGGCGTGTTATCAAGACGCATAATCGGTTTTTTAGCGTGTTTATCAACGTACATTTCACCCTGGGACCAGGTTTCAAAAAAGTGCGTCTTCAGGCAGCCAGTTTACAGGATTGGTTTGGACGATCGGCCCAAAACGATGCAAAACATAAAGCGTCTCCGTGTGGCTGGCCCCTTAATTAAAGCGCCCATATTCTGCTCATTTTCAGGTTCATAACTGTATTTTAAGGTTGTACCAGAAAAGGTTTACATGGTTTAATTTTCAATAAAACACCATATTTTTGTTGTACTGCACAGCTCTCTCTCACTGCTGCAGATCCTCTTTTCACCTGGTCTCTGTTTTAGCTACAGAGTGAGACCTCATTTTTTCTTCTTCTTCTGTACTATCTTTGATTGCACTCGCACATGCTCAGTAGCTCAGATGTAGATCACGTCAGCTAGCTCCATAGACAGTAAAAGAAAGGCTGTTTCTCCAACTTCAGTCAGTTCCAAGGCAGGATTAGCTGGGAGACTTCTTCTAAACCAGGGAGCACATGGAAGTAGTTCTTTTGGTAGATTAGGGTGAACTAATGTGTGTTGTAGCAGTGCTTTGCTATTGAGAACGAGGTAGCATGCTAACGGTAATGCTACAAGCATACAAATAAAGTTTGTACGCGTGTGGAAGCACCAGAGACACAAAATAACACCCCAAATCCCAGAATTTCATAATATGGGCACTTTAATATGAAAAGAAAATGTGGGTACTTCACACTTGGTGTTTTTCATCGGTTCTAGAAGTCCCTTATTTTGACCTCCTCTGTCTCCACAGGGCGGCATCGCGTTTGTGTTGATTAAGGGAGCGCTGAAGGTGTATTTCAAACAGCAGCAGTGCGTCATGCAGAGCAGCCGCAACATCCTCAACTACCCCGAGAGGAACGGAGACGGACAGAACGACAGTGGAGAGGACGACACGGAGGACACAGAGGACAGTGGAAACGAATAGTTTCACTAACGTGGAGAGAGAGAGAGAACTGTGAGGGCAGACATGGTGGTTCAAAAGCAAAATGTATTTAACTATAAAACACAAAGGTGAGTGCTTCTGTAGAGGAGGAGGAGGAGGGGGAGGGGAGTTTGGGTCAGAAGATATGAGAAACTAAAGAGAAAATTCAGTATTTTTTTTTCAACCTGGACCCTAATTTCCCATGCATTGGTGTCTTGATGTCTAATAATGTCTATAGACGTTGAATAAGTCAGCTTTCACTACTGAACTTTTTGTTAAATTCACACAGATACAGAAATGTTAGGATGCCGTTAAACAGTTAAAACTAGAAGGGCACTCGGAGAGCTCAGACCTCCGACCAAGACGTCACCTGGCTCACAACGTAAGTTGGAGTTCACCTGGCCAGGAACTCATGTTCCCAATTATCGCGACGCCACGTGAAAGCAGCACACACACCTTGTCTTGTAATGAATCTGTGTATCTGCCACCAGGATTCAGATCCACTCCCCCCACACATACGCACACTCTCTCCCCCCATACATACATACACACACACGCTGCACAATGTAGCTCCCGTTTTGATTACATTTACGATTTAATTTGATATCAATCATGTTTGAATTTGAATTTCAGTTCCAGTACCAGTTGATCTTGGATATAACAGAGATTCTCAGAGAACTTCTGCTGTAAATTGTACAAACAAGAAGCAAACCCTCAGATATTTAAATAATCCAGCGGGTTAATGTTTACATTAAGAACTAACCCCCGAAAAGTTTGATTTAAAGGACTTTTTACTTCTACATCCATGGTGAAAAGGCAGATATTAAAAGATCCATTTCAGGATTTCATTAATCCATATCAGATCACTCTAATAACGATCATTTGAACCCAGCCAGCCTTTGTAAATGCCTATTCTGCACCTGGTGTTTTGAGTGCATGTCTGATGCAGTCTGATATATAAATCAATTCTCCCGTATTAAGCCTTAACACTGTGTATATTACTGTCTCCCTTGTATGTGCCTTATTTTAAGCACTTTGTCAGAAAAGAACTTCTGCCAAACACTGGACTGTAGCATAAAGGTAACGCAGACATTATTTGCTGGCCTACATTATACTTTAATACTCAAAGGATTGCCTAACTTTTTAAAGATGTTTCAGAACTTGGTTGAGCTGTAAACGTTCGGGCTTTCAGCTGAGTCTTTATCTTGTTTGTAAAAAGGGTGGTGCTGCTTGCAGACTCAATCAGTCGACAGGTTGTTCTGTGAACTTTGATCCATGTTATCTGATGCAACTGAAGTAACTCGTAATGCTCCTACACCGTTCACAGGGTCACAGTATGCAACGTGTAGGGCTGGGTACCGAATTCAATACTTAACACACCGACGAATTGCCTCTAAAGTATCGAGTTTGTTAGTGGTGTTTCAAACTTCCGGCAAATTTGAGATTTGCTCTGCAAGTCCGTCTGGCCAAGAGCTCTTTCAAGCCCGTTTCCAGTTTTTCCAAATCGAGGCACCAATCCCAACCGTTGAGGAGGGCTTTACACCAATCGCAACCGTTGGGGCGGGCTCTATACCAATCACAACCGTTGGGGCGGGCTCTATACCAATCACAACCGTTGGGGCGGGCTTTACACCAATCCCAACCGTTGAGGCGGGCTCTACACCAATCACAACCGTTGGGGTGGGCTTTACACCAATCACAACCGTTGAGGAGGGCTTTACACCAATCCCAACCGTTGGGGCGGGCTCTATACCAATCACAACCGTTGGGGCGGGCTCTATACCAATCACAACCGTTGGGGCGGGCTCTATACCAATCACAACCGTTGGGGTGGGCTTTACACCAATCACAACCGTTGAGGAGGGCTTTACACCAATCCCAACCGTTGAGGCGGGCTCTACACCAATCACAACTGTTGAGGTGGGCTCTACACCAATCACAACCGTTGGGGAGGGCTCTACACCAATCACAACCGTTGATGCCGCTGACGCTGCTACGTCACCCTGATCGTTGCTCTGATTGGTTGAAGGACTAACCAATTGTGCGGCCAGAGGCATTTGAGCGGCGTCCGTTGGTGACGCCCCCTTTTTTTAATGGGCTGTGAATGAAGCTTCCCCAGACCCACTCTCAGTTACAGCTGGGAAGGTGTCTGGTGTCAACCAGGCTACTCTAAAGTATAGAGTTTCGAAAAAATGCCTCGTCATTCAATACCCAATTTCAAAACCTAAGAAGTAAATCTCATCAGCGTCAGTGAGCCAATAAGCACGCAGCATGCGTCTACCAAGCTCTAATTATGTCTGTGATTGGCTGTCTGACGTTACACTGCGTAGAGACACGCAGGAGAAAACTCTACGTTACGCACAGAGACGTAGTCGGAGCTGAAACATAAATACAAAGATTTGTTGAAATTTCTTTTTGTTTTTATAAAATTGGTATCGAAAAAAAAGCATTGTTTAAGAACTGGTATGGAAGTATTGGTATTGGACATTTTTGAACGATACCCAGCCCTAGCAATGTGACCTCTTGTTTGTCTTAAGTTCCACAGTTTAGGGGCGTAACAGCACAAAGCACTTTCACCGGTACACGTAAGGAACGTTGACTGTAACAGGAAAGCAGTGGAGGACCTTTAATGATCTGTCTGGGACATTGCATTTAAGAAAATCCCTGATGTCCGGAAACAGGTTTATAAACCAGTAAAATAACTTTATATCACTACTGAAGTACAGTACCCTTTTAATGCTCACGCACAGTTCACAGGGTCGGGCACCGAGAACCGGTTCCAACACGGAATTAATTCCAAAATTACAATTGCATTGTCGGTGTGTTTCCAAATGTCTCCGGTTTAGGGGCTCGGAAACGCCAGAGCAGGGGGGGAATGAGGGGGAAACGTCAGAGCAGGGGGGAATGAGAGGGGGGAATGCCAGAGCAGGGGGGGGAATGAGAGGGGGGGGAAACGCTAGAGCAGGGGGGAATGAGAGGGGGAAACATCAAAGCAGGGGGAATGAGAGGGGGAAACAGAGCAGGGGGAATGAGAAGGGGAAACACCAGAGCAGGGGGAATGAGATGAGAGGGGGAAACACCAGAGCAGAGAGAATGAGATGAGAGGGGGAAGCGTCAAAGCAGGGGGAATGAGAGGGGGAAACACCAGAGCAGGTGGAATGAGATGAGAGGGGGAAACGCAGCAGAAGATATTCCTTTTTATACCAAAACGAAGCGATGTGAATGTAGCCTGAGCATGTGACCTATTTTTAAAGAATGGGAGTCGAGAATCGATAAGAACCGGAATCGAAAGGAAGAATGGGAATCAGGATTGTTGAAATCAAAACGATTCCCAGCCCTACAGTTGATGAGACGTCATATCTTCTTTTAATATTCCCACCTGCTGAATCACAGTCGCTTGCAGACTTGAAGAGACGCATAAAATGCTCCCAACAGCTCCCTGAACTAACCGGAGACTGAACCAACTAAGCCAAGCATTTCAGAGTCGTGCTGTACTTGAGTCGGGTTGTGGTTATTGGGCGATTGTTTGTGTTTTTGCACTTCCTCTTGTGACACTCGTGGCAAAAATAAGAAGTTTAAGATGTATTATTATTGTTATTATTATTATAGGTTTGAAAATAAAGATAAATAAATACGCCATGCTCAAATAGATTTTCTGATTGTTGGGGTTGAAAACAATTCATGAGTTGCCGGGACACGTTACCGGTAGAGCTGCACGGTGTAATATCATCATATTGTGATAAAACTTGTCATTTACACAGTTTTTACAAACCAATGCTGAGAGTATTACAAACATCTAAACTAGGGGCTGCACGCTATGACAAAATGATCTGATTGCCATTATTTTTTACTGATATTACGTTCACGGTATCCGAGGGAATGATCCCTTTTTTTTTTTTAATCATTATTCTCATTTTCATAGAAATTTATTACAATTTAAATATATTCAAATGACTACAGTGTGATTTCTGCGAGGATCTGTACCGAATAAAGATGTGTTCTAAAGTGTCTGCAGCGCCACAATACTTCAAATTCAAATTTCTGATGTAGAAACTTTTTTTTAAATGGGTCAGATTTGAGGGTTAATGAATTCTTGGCTCCGTTTGGTCGGGGGCTGAACGTGCACCTCGCTCATCATAAAACTGAGAAATCCTTTTCATAAAGAATTTGTATTATTTGAAAATAATGTCCACTGCTTTTGCCGAATGAACGTGCTCTGGGACTTTAATTGCACAATTTCCTTTTGAGTTGTTATGTGTATGTTAAAAGCAGCTCTTATTTTATGCCTTGGAATAATTTGTGTAATAAAGCTCCTTTGAAAACAAGTGCCAATTTTGATTACTCCTTACAACTACAAATTAAAAGAATAATGCAAATAATGTAAAATAATATACCTTATTTACTGTCAAAACAAATGTATATTCTTCAGGACCCAGAGCCAGACCAGATTTCAGTACCTTTTTTTTCAACTTTTGATCTAAAATTTCACTTTCCACAATTATACAGTGAAATCTGCAGTTAAAAGTAATAGCAGACGTTATGTATCAGTGGTGGAATAAGTACTCCGATATTTTACTGTAGTACAAGCAGCAATACCATAGATTAGAAATACTGTTGCAAGAAAAAAAAAGTCCTGAATTCAAAATTCAACTGAAGTAAAAGTAAGCAAAATATACTTTAACTACAATATTTCCCTCTGAGATGTAGTAAAGTAGAAGTATAAAGTAGCATTAAATGGAAGTAAATTAGAAGTACCTCAGTAATTATATTTATGTACAGTACTTGTGTAAATGTACACAGTGTAAACAAATAAAAGGTATTGTTAGTGATTTGCGGGGATATTGGAAGTCCCGCCCACTCGGTTCACTGATTCGCTGTTGCTTTTTTGATCGAAGTAGCTGATTGGCCTATTCTGTTTCACTGGGCGTTTGGAGCGGAGAGGAAAACAGGAAACACACTGTTGCTAAAATAATGTATTTTCATGGATAACGAGACCTTTTAGTTGGTTTCATTTCATTTTGACATGAGGAGAGTCACGCTGTTTGTCAACGGAACTTCTTCAAATGGGAAGGTAAGCTGTGGGAGATAAAACCGGGGACATACTTAAAAATAGTTAGGTCTCGGACACTTTTTGGCTAACGTTTCTATCAAATATATCCGTTCAAATGCGAATATAAATGAGGTTGTAATGTTTTCAGTTAATGGAATGGCGTCAAACTAAAGTGTAACTTCTTACCTTGTTAACGGCGTATTGTTTTAACTATTTATTTTAGCCTCGGTTTTACAAGAGTCGACAACAGGAAGCTAACGCCAGTGAATTAGCCGTTAGCATTGTTGTTGAACAACAACGGCTAACGTAAGTTTAGGTTTGACGTTACGCTTTACGTTCCCTCAACGTCCGCTAGCGAGCGTTAACATGCTGTTTGATTTACTGGGACCGTTAACGTCAGTTGGTGTGTGTTTTCGGTGTTGTTTCACGCAGGTGGTGGCCGTGTACGGCTCCCTGGAGGATTTACTGTCTGCGGCCAGCTCTAAACTCGGAATAAGAGCATCTAGTGTCTACAACGGGAACGGCGGCCTCATAGACGACGTCACGTTAATCAGGTGAGACCGGAAGCAGCCGTTAACATCTTAATCATCATCATCATCATCAATGGAGGAGGAGGGGAGGGGCCCAGTGTTCCCACAGCCCTATGATGCCACAGCCCGATGGTCCCACAGCTCTATGGTCCCACCGCTCTATGGTCCCACAGCCCTATGTTCCCACAGCCCTATGTTCCCACAGCTCTATGTTCCCACAGCCCTAGCTATGTTCCCACAGCCCTAGCTATGTTCCCACAGCCCTAGCTATGTTCCCACAGCTCTATGTTCCCACAGCTCTATGTTCCCACAGCCCTAGCTATGTTCCCGCAGCTCTATGTTCCCACAGCCCTAGCTATGTTCCCACAGCCCTAGCTATGTTCCCACAACCCTATGTTCCCACAGCTCTATGTTCCCACAGCCCTATGTTCCCACAGCCCTATGTTCCCACAGCCCTATGTTCCCACAGCTCTATGTTCCCACAGCCCTATGTTCCCACAGCCCTATTTTCCCACAGCCCTATGTTCCCACAGCCCTATGTTCCCACAGCCCTATGTTCCCACAGCTCTATGTTCCCACAGCCCTAGCTATGTTCCCACAGCCTTATGTTCCCACAGCCTTATGTTCCCACAGCTCTATGGTCCCACGTTTCTAAGATTTTTTTTTAGCCAAAATTAGCCCCATTTCCTTTTTCATGAATTTGTATCAGATTTTACATAGGGCTGTGGGAACATAGGGCTGTGGGAACATAGGGCTGTGGGAACATAGGGCTGTGGGAACATAGAGCTGTGGGAACATAGGGCTGTGGGAACGTAGGGCTGTGGGAACGTAGGGCTGTGGGAACATAGGGCTGTGGGAACATAGGGCTGTGGGAACATAGTCTTCTCACTTACAGTTTGGTCAACATAAAGTCCTAAAGAAGTCAGGAAAAAGTTCCTCAGCCATCATAGAAAAGAAGCGCCCAAAAACGTTGGAAAAAGTGACAAAAACTAGATGGGCCAAAATCTATTGTAAACCTAAATTTATATGCGGCCGGATCATAATCTGCGAGGGGCCCGGATTTGGCCCGCGGGCCTTGAGTTTGACACGTGTGCTCTAGAGGGTCAACTTTAACACAAAATTTGTATTCTTATTGTATAATGTCGAGTGACATTTTCAGGAACACACAGTCATGGAAATTTGCCCAAAAGTCATGGGAAAGTATAGGTTAAAATGCGTATATAAGAAATGCTGACTGTGTGCATCTGTTTCTGCAGAGATGACGACGTGCTCTACGTATCGGAGGGAGATTCTTTCGAAGGTACGTTTGAAGCAATGGTGAAAGAAGTCTTCCCGAGGTAGAAGTGTTAAAGGTGCACTAAGAGTTCCTGCGTGGTCACTTCTGTTGACGTTCCAAGTAAATACCAAACAAAAACAGACCACGCTCCCTCCCCCCTCTTCTCACTTCTTACCGATGTTTTTGTCAAATTCTTTCCTGCATTTTTATTATATATTTTTGGGATGTTTTTGAAGCTGTTTCTGACATTTTTGTTGCTCTTTTCAACCTTCTTTTCTCTTTTTCTTTTCTCCAAATGCCAGACTGATGTCATGAAGTGGCATATGTGCCGTTCGGCCGCCATTGACCTACAGTACAGACCAAAAGTTTGGACACACCTTCTCATTCAATGTGTTTCCTTTTTATTTTCATGACTATTTACATTGTAAATTCTCACTGAAGGCATCAAAACTATGAATGAACACATATGGAGTTATGTACTTAACAAAAAAGTGTGAAATAACTGAAAACATGTCTTATATTTTAGATTCCTCAAAGTAGCCACCCTTTGCTTTTTTATTAATAAGGGAAATAATTCCACTAATGAACCCTGACAAAGCACACCTGTGAAGGTAAAACCATTTCAGGTGACTACCTCATGAAGCTCATTGAGAGAACACCAAGGGTTTGCAGAGTTATCAAAAAAAAGCAAAGGGTGGCTACTTTGAAGAATCTAAAATATAAGACATGTTTTCAGTTATTTCACACTTTTTTTGTTAAGTACATAATTCCATATGTGTTCATTCATAGTTTTGATGCCTTCAGTGAGAATCTACAATGTAAATAGTCATGAAAATAAAAAGGAAACGCATTGAATGAGAAGGTGTGTCCAAACTTTTGGCCTGTACTGTACATTAGATGTGAATTTTTTCACCGTAGCGAGTAGTATGATAGAACTGAAGTCCATGGAGGGGTAAAACACAGGACTTACACCCAGGAGAGCTGTTTTTTATTTTTCTTTCTTTTTTTTTAAGCCTTCCCCCGATGTTTCTTTCCTAAACCCAACCGTTTATTGTTCTCCTAAGCGTGTGACGTTGGTCCCAGTCGTGTTTTTGTCATTTTTTTTTGTGTTACCAAAGCCTTTCCCTGTGCTCTTTTCCTTAACCCAACCTTTTTTTTAATTATTATTTTTTTTTACGTGTGACGTTTTTTTTGCGCGTGATGTTTTCGAAAAGTTTCTGTATCAGAAATTTGGGGTTCTTTCAACCAAATTGTAAAAAAAAAAAGAAAAAAACGCTCGCCACAAGTAAAGTAAATGATCAGTTCACTACTTTTTAAAAAATGACCAAAATGTTTTCATTTTTATTTTTAATCCAGAAAAACCAAAAGTTGCACGGTCGACAGGAAGCCCACACGAGGGTTAACGGGAGAGAACGTCTGTTTCTCTGATTGAATCCCAGTTGACCTGCAGTACCTGTTTTACCCCTGTGTGTGTGTGTGTGTGTGTGTGTGTGTGTGTGTGTGTGTGTGTGTGTGTGTGTGTGTGTGTGTGTGTGTGTGTGTGTGTGTGTGTGTGTGTGTGTGTGTGTGTGTGTGTGTGTGTGTGTGTAGATCCTCAGGACGACCCCACAGACCCCGAGAAGGATCAGACCCACACTGATTGGCTGACGCTCAACGTGGGCGGGCGCTGCTTCACGACCACGAGGTAAATACGAGCAGTCGGCACGGAGCCGGCGAGGCCTGTGAGTCTGCAGCTCTTGTTATCGTTCCTCCGAAGTGTTAAAGGTACCAGCGTGTGGGAATTTCTCCCGATCATATATCGCAATCAACTCTCTCGTGCCACGCAGTTCAAAGTAGGTATTACAGCTACGGTAGCCTTCACGCTTCAAAAAGACGCTCTCTTGCTCTTTTCAATCTCCTTTTTCTCTTTCTGGGAGAAGAAGAAGAAGACTCCTGTTTTGAATGCGTGTGGTCCTCCATGTTTCCTTCTTCAAAGTTGCCGATACCCATTAGCAGCATTAGCAGCTGCTGGGAGTTTATCATGTGACAGCGGAAACGTGAAAGGTGGAGCAGTATGTCCTGTATGTCCCTTACACACACACACACACACACACACACACACACACACACCGAGCAGTATGTCCTGTATGTCCCTTACCGGCTAACATATTTCTAGATGCAGCATGAATATGGAGCGTCTACCCCAGTTCATGTAAACGCAAATGTAAAATTTCAAGCCAAAAGGAATACTTGGAATTGATGGTGGAGGTAAATATTCATGAAAAAGGACAAGTTTGCGAACAACTAAAGGTGTGTGTGTGTGTGTGTGTGTGTGTGTGTGTGTGTGTGTGTGTGTGTGTGTGTGTGTGTGTGTGTGTGTGTGTGTGTGTGTGTGTGTGTGTGTGTGTGTGTGTGTGTGTGTGTGTGTGTGTGTGTGTGTGTGTGTGTGTGTGTGTGTGTGTGTGTGTGTGTCCATTTATCTTCAGGAGCACGCTGGTCAGTAAAGAGCCGGAGAGCATGCTGGCCCACATGTTCAGAGAGAAAGGTGACGTCACTGTTTTGTTTTTTTCTCCTGAAGAGAAATGATTGCTCCCTTCATCATGTGACTCCATATCAGATGATGTAATCGTCTCTCTCTCCGTGTGTGCGTCCAGATGTTTGGGGGAACAAGCAGGACTCTCAGGGGGCGTACCTGATCGACCGCAGTCCTGACTACTTTGAGCCCATTCTGAATTATCTGAGACACGGACAGCTCATCATCAACGACGGGATCAACCCTCTGGGTATATAACACACACACACACACACACACACACCCCAATACATACACACACACCCCAATACATATACACACACACACACACACACACACACACACCCCAATACACACACACACACCCCAATACATATACACACAGACAGACACACACACACACACACACACACACACCAAAACATACACACACACACCCCAATACACACACACACACACACACACACACACACACACACACACACCCCAATACACACACACACACACACCCCACACACACACACACACACACACACACACACACACATACACACACACACACCCCAATACACACACACACACACACACACCCCAATACACACACACACACATATACACACACACACACACACCCCCCAATCCATATATACACAGACAAACACACGCACACAAAGACATACATACAGACAAAAACACACACACACACACACACACACACACACACACACTAGAGTCCGGATCGAGCCAAATTTTTCTGTCCGAGCCCGACACACACACACACACACAGCCAGACAGACACTCACACTTACACACACACACACCAATACATACACAAAGACAGACACACACACGCACACACAGACATACATACATACACCCCCCCAATACATACACACAGACACACATACACACACAGACATACATACAGACACACACACACTAACACACAGACATACATACATACACCCCCCCAATACATACACACAGAGACACACACACACACACACACACACACACACACAGACACACACACAGACATACATACAGACACACACACACACACACTAGAGTCTAGAGCCGAATTTTTCTGTCTGAGCCCGACACACACACACACACACACACACACACACACACACACACACAATACATATACACACAGACAAACACACACACACACACACACACACACACACACACACCCCAATACATATACACACAGACAAACACACACACACAAAGATATACGTACAGACACACACACACACTAGAGTCCGGATCGAGCCAAATTTTTCTGTCCGAGCCCGACACACACACACACACACACACAGCCAGACAGACGCTCACACTTACACACACCAATACATACACACAGACAGACACACACACACACACGGACATACATACAGACACACAGACACACACTAGAGTCTAGAGCTGAATTTTTCTGTCTGAGCCCGACACACACACATACAGACCCACACACAGCCAGACAGACACTCACCTTTTTAAATATGCATACAACAACTAGTACATTATATTTGATGATTCATGGCCCCCGTTTGGATTTGTGTTGAGATTTTCATGTATTGTGATTTCCAGAAGTATTGCGATTGGATAGTATAAGAATTGGGATTTTCCTTTTCCGTCCAAGTTGAATAATACACTTCCAAAACTAAATTGAGGGCTTAGTTGTTGTTGTGATAAAAGTCTTAAATGTCCTACATAAAGGTCTTTAAAAAGGTCTTAAATTTGACTTGGTGATAGAGCTGGGCAATATATCGATATTATATCGGTATCGTGATATGAGACTAGATATCGTCTTAGATTTCGGATATGCTAATATCGTGATATGACATAAGTGTCTTTTCCTGGTTTTAAAGGCTGCATTACAGTAAAGTGATGAACTTTTATGAACTTACCAGACTGTTGTAGCTGTTCTATTATTTGCCTTTTCCCCACTTAGACATTCACTGGTGATTATTTATCTAAAATTTAAGTGTTAAGATATTTTGTTAAAGCACCAATTGTCAACCCTAAAATATCGTCACAATATCGAAATCAAGGTATATGGTCAAGAATATCGTGATATCTGATTTTCTCCCTATCGCCCAGCCTAGGGCTGCACAATTAATCAAATTTTAATCACGATTTTGGCATCCCACGATCAAATTTGCATGATCGAGCGATATTTAAAATGGGTTCACTCCTTATCAAAGTTTTTGCAAAGCCAGTCTATCTGATCACGTGCCTCCATGAGCCAATCAGAGTTGTTCCCTGCACCGCGCAGCTTAGTTTCTAGATTTAGACAGTATAGAATTAGCCTATGTGACAATAAAATTTGTTTTGGTTAAAATCAACAAATAATCGTGATAATTAATCGTGATCTCAATATTGATCAAAATAATCGTGCTTATCATTTTGGCCATAATCGTGCAGCCCTAGCCCAGCCCTACTTGGTGAAACTCTGCTGATAGATAACATATAATAGACTTTCTTTGCTGCAGGTGTGCTGGAAGAGGCTCGCTTCTTTGGCATTGAACAGCTGGCGGAGCAGTTGGAGACCCTCATAAAGGTGCGTGAGCGTTTTGTAGATCACACATTCAGCAGAAAGATGAAGTGCATTTTTCCCATGGGGCTTTGACCGCTACGCGTGTGTCTCTCGTTCAGACCTCTCAGCCCCCCGATGATCATTCTTCTCTGAGCCGCAAAGAGTTCATCAGATACCTGCTGGCCACCACGACCAAGTCGGAGCTCCGGTGTCAGGTAGACGCAAAAACAAGTCACACCCAAGTCACAAATAGCGCCGTAGCGATACCGAAGTCAGAGGAAGGAAAGGAAATGCCTCTGGTACTGCCTAAAATGTTGGTATCTGTACCGGCAAGTGGAGATGTTCCGATACCGATACCAGTATCGGTATCGGCTCCGATACTACCTAGAACGCTGGTATCGGTATTGGGAAGCACTGGAGTTTATGCAGCGATCTGATACCACGTAATAAAGCCCTAAAGAAAATCTACGTTAAAGTAGATTATTTATGTTCTTCTTCCGTTATAACTGACAATAAAAGAAAGTTCTGTGGCGTCCATTGTTTGTGTTTGTTCATGTTTCACAAAGATAGAAATAATATCACATCCATACAGGGATAGTAGTATACAGCTGTTAAAACATAATAAAATATATGACGCACTGGTATCGGATCGGTACTCGGTATCTGGGGGGACTGCAGATGGAAACTAGCATTAGCTAACTCTGGTACAAAACATCTTTTCGTCATCTCTACCGGCAAGTCCACGAGGAAATGCAGCGACTCGATACCACGTAATTTAGAAGAAGAAAGGGAAGAAAATGTACTTTAAAGCAGTTAATATGTTTGCTTTTGCTGGTTTGACTAACTGTCAAACTAGATAAAAGATAGGGACATTTAGAACAGATAAAAATGGTCTATTCATTTGCGATTATCGCAAGTTAACTATGGACAATCATGCGATTAATCACGATTTTAAAAATTTCAATCCATTGGCAGCCCTAATATATAGTTTTTACCGCACTGGTATCGGATCGTTACTGTGTATTAGGGCTGCACAATATATCTTTTTTTTAATCGTCATCGCAATATCAACTGGCGCAATATACACATTGCAAAAGGTTGCGACATATCGCGATAGACACTACGAGATTGTTTTGTGTTAGTTGAAAGAAAATATCGGTAGAAAACGGCACTTTAAAGTGTCTTTTTTTAGTGCTGCCTGTCATTGTCTATTCAGTGTTCAATAAAAGAATGTTAAATGATTATTTGTTTAAATTCAACCAGCAATTTGTTGTATTTTAAAAGACTGCTGAAAGCAACAGAAAGGCAAAACTGAGTACATTCTAATAGCTGTTAATTTATTGCAACTTATATCGTTATCGGGATATTCAACAACGTTATTGCATATTTTTCCTCATATCGTGCAGCCCTACTCTGTATCGGCCGATAATTAAGTTCAGGTATCAGAATCAGTTTTGGGTAGAGATGGTCCAATACCAGTATCGGTATCGGCTCCGATACTGCCTAAAACGCTGGTATCGGTATCGGGAAGTACTGGAGTTTATGCACCGATCCGATACCACGTAATAAAGCCCTAAAGAAAATCTACGTTAAAGTAGATTATTTATGTTATTTTTCCGTTATAACTGACTGTCAAACTGGAGAATAAAAGAAAGTTCTGGGACGTTCATTGTTTGTGTTTGTTCATGTTTCACAAAGATAGAAATCATATCACATCCATACAGGGATAGTAGTATACAGCTGTTAAAACATAATAAAATATGTGACACACTGGTATCGGATCGGTACTCGGTATCGGGCGATACACAAGTTCAGGTATCGGAATCGGTATCGGGAAGCAAAAAATAGTAGCGGGCCATCTCTAGTTTTGGGGAAGGAAAAAAAAATGGTATCAGAACATCTCTAGTCACAAATGTCCATACAACCTTTGAACTCTGTTGTTGTTGTTGTTGTTGTTGTTGCCTAGCCCGGTTTGGGACTGTCTCATCCTCTCTCTTGTGTGTTTTTCAGGGTCTGAACTTCAACGGTGCCGATCTGTCTCGCCTGGATCTGCGCTACATCAACTTCAAGATGGCCAACCTGAGAGGAGCCAACCTGGCCCACGCTAACCTGAGCGGGGCCAACCTGGAGAGAGCTGACCTGTCCATGGCCTGCCTCGATGTGAGCACTTGGCTTTTGTATTTAATACCGAGTCTGAATCAACGGAAGTACAGTACAGGCCAAAAGTTTGGACACACCTTCTCATTCAATGTGTTTTCTTTATTTTCATGACTATTTGCATTGTAGATTCTCACTGAAGGCATCAGAACGTAAAAAGTAAAAGTGTGAAACTAACTGAAAACATGTCTTATATTTTAGATTCTTCAAAGTAGCCACCCTTTGCTTTTTTTGATAACTCTGCAAACCCTTGGTGTTCTCTCAATGAGCTTCATGAGGTAGTCACCTGAAATGGTTTTACCTTCACAGGTGTGCTTTGTCAGGGTTCATTAGTGGAATTATTTCCCTTATTAATAAAAAAGCAAAGGGTGTCTACTTTGAAGAATCTAAAATATAAGACATGTTTTCAGTTATTTCACACTTTTTTGTTAAGTACATAATTCCATATGTGTTCATTCATAGTTTTGATGCCTTCAGTGAGAATCTACAATGTAAATAGTCATGAAAATAAAAAGGAAACGCATTGAATGAGAACGTGTGTCCAAACTTTTGGCCTGTACTGTACATTTCCGGTATAAAGCTTGGCATCACCTTCCACTCTCCGTGTGTTGCCGTTCTCAAAATCCCTTCGCTTCCAGAAACAACAACAACCTTTAAAAAGAATGTATCTGGTATTAAATAGTCTTGCATTGCCACAAGCACGTAAATTCTAGTATAGGAGAAAATACCTTCTGGGTTGTTTGCATTTCTGTAAACCAATCACAACGGTCTTGGGCGGGGCTAAGCTCCAGACACAGCAACAGTGG
>CM046802.1:31758293-31778293 GCA_025617405.1 Perca schrenkii
AGATTTTTTTGTGGCAATTTTTTTGGGAGTTTGTCTTTTTCGAGCATTTTATTTTTTGTATTTTCTGAGAAATTTTTCAACGTTTTTTGTCGCCTTTTTAAAGCTTTAGTGCGTAACTTTTTGATATTAATGAGCGTCCGTTACATTCAAGCCGTTGCCAAATGCGTTGTTACAAAGCTAATGAAGACTATCAGCTCCACACAGCTCTCTCTGGATCTCTCAGTGGGACTATGTTCAGAAGATTGTGGCGTCTGGCGACTTTCCCAACCGCTCCAGCGGGGGAAACCATCTCTGGTGCGATTCAGCCGAACTCAACCACGCAGGTGTGAAAGCGTCCGTACTTATTCTGTGATTAAAAAGTAAAAAATGCCTTGTAAAACATAAAGTGTAAAGCTAAAAGTTTGATGTATGTTTGAAACTTTCTGCTCATTTAAGTTTATTATTTATTTAACTGCTGTTTGGTTATTACTGTACTAACAGTAACATCGTATATTTTAGTGTCAGATCCTACTGAATGGTGACGTGTGTGTGTGTGTGTGTGTGTGTGTGTGTGAAACCTGAACCGTCTTTTCTGCTGAGTCGTACTTATTTTATGATGTTTAATAAATGTTTTCCTTAAAGCTTTCTCTTGTTCTTTTCCGTGTTTTGAAGTTAAGTCAGTTTTTAAATGCTTTTTGTTAAAAGGTAATGTTTTTTTCAACTTTGACCCTATTCTTCTGTGTTTTTGTGTGTAAGTGAGCAACAATCTTTCATGTGTGTCTAGTATTGAGCGTGAACGCTGTCGCCTGCAGCCGTGAACCGGGCTCCGCTGTAACCCTACAGGACAAATGTCCAGCATCAGTCAGAGTCCACTAAACGTTCTGTTTTTGCCGCTAACAGACTCAGATTATTATTCTAAGTGTGTGACAACATTATGAAATGATCCCTACAGAGATAGACCTTTTAGTTAAAGAGTAAGATCCTTTTAGTTTAACATGAAACACCCCCAAAATCACCATCACCAAACTACACCAGACTCCATGTAAATAATCAGGACTTTTAGCGTGTATAGAGCCAGCATATCTCCACCAGACTCCATGTAAAAAATCAGGACTTTTAGTGTGTATAGAGCCAGCATATCTCCACCAGACTCCATGTAAATAATCAGGACTTTTAGCTTGTATAGAGCCAGCATATCTCCACCAGACTCCATGTAAATAATCAGGACTTTTAGTGTGTATAGAGCCAGCATATCTCCACCAGACTCCATGTAAATAATCAGGACTTTTAGCATGTATAGAGCCAGCATATCTCCACCAGACTCCATGTAAATAATCAGGACTTTTAGCATGTATAGAGCCAGGATATCTCCACCAGACTCCATGTAAATAATCAGGACTTTTAGCGTGTATAGAGCCAGCATATCTCCACCAGACTCCATGTAAATAATCAGGACTTTTAGCGTTCATAAAGCCAGCATATCTCCACCAGACTCCATGTAAATAATCAGGACTTTTAGCGTTCATAAAGCCAGCATAGTTCCACATGTAAATGGGTGAATTAAGGTAAAGCTTAGATTGGGCCCAAAAAATCAAGCCCGACCCTACCGGAGCCCAGTCTGGCCCAGCCGGACACATTAACTATACTTATGAGCCCGAGCCCGATTTAAACCCGACAATTTTTTATGACGTTCTCAACTACTATTCCTATTACCTGTGGGCAACCTATCAAGGCAGCAACATAATCAAAAGCCCTGGTACCACACAGGAGACTTTCTTGTCTCGATCACCTAATTAACACTGTCCTTCACCACGGTCTGCGTGCCGACGCACTGGCCCACAACGCATGGGATAGGGCCTACAGGAGAGACCATATCTGCTGCTAAAGGACTCGTGAGATATCTGAAACTATCTGGCCTGTTTGTGCAATTATCACATAGTATAGTAAAGACCTCTCCTCCTCAATAGAATTTAAAGCTACAGACACAGTAATAGCACATCCTAAGGAAAGCTCATTGTGGGACTGGCTCTAGTGGCTGGAATTCTGCACCAAGGCTGAATTTCGGGAAAGAGACTTCAGATACAGTATTAGGGGACCACTAAGGTCTATATAAAAGAGACTTCCGATACAGTATTAGAGGACCACTAAGGTCTATATAAAAGAGACTTCAGATACAGTATTAGGGGACCACTAAGGTCTATATAAAAGAGACTTCCGATACAGTATTAGAGGACCACTAAGGTCTATATAAAAGAGACTTCAGATACAGTATTAGGGGACCACTAAGGTCTATATAAAAGAGACTTCAGATACAGTATTAGGGGACCACTAAGGTCTATATAAAAGAGACTTCAGATACAGTATTAGGGGACCACTAAGGTCTATATAAAAGAGACTTCAGATACAGTATTAGGGGGACCACTAAGGTCTATATAAAAGAGACTTCAGATACAGTATTAGGGGACCACTAAGGTCTATATAAAAGAGACTTCAGATACAGTATTAGGGGACCACTAAGGTCTATATAAAAGAGACTTCAGATACAGTATTAGGGGGACCACTAAGGTCTATATAAAAGAGACTTCAGATACAGTATTAGGGGACCACTAAGGTCTATATAAAAGAGACTTCAGATACAGTATTAGGGGACCACTAAGGTCTATATAAAAGAGACTTCAGATACAGTATTAGGGGACCACTAAGGTCTATATAAAAGAGACTTCAGATACAGTATTAGGGGACCACTAAGGTCTATATAAAAGAGACTTCAGATACAGTATTAGGGGACCACTAAGGTCTATATAAAAGAGACTTAGATACAGTATTAGGGGACCACTAAGGTCTATATAAAAGAGACTTAGATACAGTATTAGGGGACCACTAACCTTTAACATGTAGAATACATTGTGAAGGTTAGCTTTATTTATTTATTTATATGGCTGTTGTGCCAGAATACGCCAGCAGAGGGCAGTGCTGTTTAAAGATTTAAGTGTGAGTGTTGCCATCTCAAGTTGTGCTCGGATTCTCGACTGAAATAAAAAGTAATAGAACAACAGTGTAAAAACACTCTGCGACAAGTAAAAGTCCTGCATTTAAAATCGGACCCACCTCTGTGTCTCAGTAGTTTCCTGAAACAGCTGGTCTCTGTAGTTTTAATCAAACAAACTGGAGGAAACAGTGACTTTGTCGGGAACTATTTTCAGCGGCGGATTCATCCACATTTGCTGCTCTAGTGAGTGTTTTGTGGCAGCAGGACTGTGTGCGTGTGTGTGTGTGTGGGGGGGGAAAAGTCATGCAAAATCCTTTTAACGTTTTAGAAAAGTGAAGAGGAATTTCAAAATCGAATGAAAATTTCCAGGCCTGGAAAACTCGTAGAATAAGTAAAATCCTTGGATGTTTTGGAAAATTCATTCGCATTATGCGAATGTATCTTCTGTATGCGATCTGTTGATATAACGTAGTGATAATACCTGTCGAACGCGTGACGTTTTGTTTACCATCAGGTACATATATTCATTGTCTGTTCTTATTTTTTTTAAAGATAATTTTTTGGGGGCTTTTCCCTTTATTATATAGTGACAGTGGATGGACAGGAAAGGGGGACGACACGCAGCAAAGGGCAGCAGGTCAGATTCGAACCCGTGTCTAAAGAGTGATTTGGGGGGAGTGCAGACCAGTCTACCTTTGTCTCCCCCCCCCCTTCCATGAAGTAGGCTGAGCTGACAGTGCGTACTGCACAGCGAACTCAGAACAACGAACAGCAAAGTACAGTACAGGCCAAAAGTTTGGACACACCTTCTCATTCAATGTGTTTCCTTTTTATTTTCATGACTATTTACATTGTAGATTCTCACTGAAGGCATCAAAACTATGAATGAACACATATAGAATTATGTACTTAACAAAAAAGTGTGAAATAACTGAAAACATGTCATATTTTAGATTCTTCAAAGTAGCCACCTTTTGCTTTTTTATTAATAAGGGAAGAAATTCCACTAATGAACCCTGACAAAGCACACCTGTGAAGGTAAAACCATTTCTCATGAAGCTCATTGAGAGAACACCAAGGGTTTGCAGAGTTATCAAAAGTTATGCAGAGTTATTGAATTGAATATGAACATTACCAGCTATTAGAGATTGAAAAAGGTGGCTGTTCAGTCTCCATACAGTAATTTACATTTGTAGTGAAGCATAAGATACGCTTCTGTTGTGTTTAAGGTCATGTTAATTTGATTTTTACTTGAAAAGTCATAGTTATTACTGTATGTCCATAAACAAAAACCTGAATAAAAAGCTGTGATACACACACACACACAGTACTTGTGAGTTAGTAAACGCTTTTATTGTTGGTGATTAAAAAAATATCTCCAGACCTTTTTCCGCTCTGTGGTGTTGACACAAAACGCCACGACGGGCTTCAGATCCTTGGGGACCCTGAACCCTCCGACCCTCCCAACGTCTTGTTTGCAGATGGTAATTTGGCTGCGGCTGCCGTTTACGTCTGTGGTTTATTCGTGTACACAACATAAGGAATGTGTAAACAGGCCTGTCGATCTGGAGTCCTCCATCCGACCGCTGGCCGTGTGTTTACACCGGGGTAACCAGGCTGTGGGTGGAGGGGCTTGATTGGTGGTTTGTGGTTTCATTGAGAGACTACACCAGTGGACAACTGGGCCAATCATAGTTCAATGCGGGGCTGTAGTCAAGACCAACTTTTGTCGAGTCCAAGACAAGTCCAAGAGCAGGACTAGTCGAGATATCAAGTCAAGACCGAGTCCAAAGAGGTTTGAGTCTGGGTCAAGACCGAGTCCAGGACTCACTGTGTGAATCAATGAAAATGAATGGCAGTGACGTTAGCAGGGGCACGCAGACACAGGCCGTGCGAAGATAATCTAGAGCAGGGGTGTCAAACTCAATTCCACGAAGGGCCACGCTGCAAAATAAGAATCCCATCCAGGGCCAGGACATGTTTCGGTTATTCACATGCTATTATTTCATTGTAAAAGTCAAGCATCTTTTATTGTATTATTGCATGTCGCATATAATCTTCTCACTTACAGCTCGGTAGACATAAAGACCCAAATAAATCAGCAAAAACAGTAACTTAGCCATCAAAGAAAGAATGACCAAAAAAAACAAGGAAAATGTCGTAAAACGGGCCAAAAAAACATTGGAAAAAGTGGCAAAAAAGTTGGAAAAAAAACAATGAAAAAAGCTAAAAAAAAAACTATGTGGGCCAAAGTCTATTGTGTACGGAGCCCCCCTGGTCCCACTTTGTCAAAAGAAATTAATTATAACTATCTCGTGGCCACGAGGATCTTGTGGCCACGAGATAGTATCTTGAGGTCACGAGATACTATCTTGTGGCCACGAGTATCTTGAGGCCACGAGATACTATCTTGAGCCCACGAGATACTATCTTGAGCCCACGAGATACTATCTTGAGCCCACGAGATACTATCTTGAGGCCACGAGATACTATCTTGAGGCCACGAGATAGTATCTTGAGGCCACGAGATACTATCTTGAGGCCACGAGATACTATCTTGAGGCCACGAGATACTATCTTGAGGCCACGAGATAGTATCTTGAGGCCACGAGATACTATCTTGAGGCCACGAGATACTATCTTGAGCCCACAAGATACTATCTTGAGCCCACAAGATACTATCTTGAGGCCACGAGATACTATCTTGAGGCCACGAGATACTATCTTGAGGCCACGAGATACTATCTTGAGGCCACGAGATACTATCTTGAGGCCACGAGATACTATCTTGAGGCCACGAGATACTATCTTGAGGCCACGAGATAGTATCTTGAGGCCACGAGATAGTATCTTGAGGCCACGAGATACTATCTTGAGCCCACGAGATAGTTATAAATAATTTTTTTGACAAAGTGGGACCAGGGGGGCTCCGTAATTGTGAACCTAAACTGATATGCGGGCCGGATCAAAATCTGCAAGCGGCCAGATTTGGCCCACCGGCCTTGAGTTTGACACTTGTGATCTAGTGTGTGATTGGTTATCAGGTGGCCAGCGTTTCACTTTCACATAATAGAGTCACCTGGACTCAGTCGGAGACCAAAAGCCATATTTGGCAAGACAAGTCCGAGTCCAAATACCAGCGAGTCCGAGAGCGTAGCAAAACCATCTGGAGTCCAAGACCGGACTCGAGTACTACAAGCCCTGGTTCAGTGTTTGTCATCTGAAGCTGTATCACGTCATGAACACTTTTCACGCAGGGTAATGGACTTTTGAATGCAGGACTCGTCCGCTGGTGTCAAACTCAGACAGTACAAAAGATGGACGACGCCAACGCTCCACTTCCTCCCACCGTTTCTATAACTTTAACCCTCGTGTTCCCGTTGACGGTGCAACTTTTAGTTGTTCTGGGTCAAAAAAAACGTTTTTGGTCGTCTTATTCGATGCCTTTGTCACCTTTTTTTTGACGTTTTTTAAGCTTTTTTACGACGTTTCTTTAAAATAATTTTTCCCGATGTTTTTGTCGATGCGCTTTGAACTTTATTTGATGTTTTTATTAGGGTTTTTTCCAACATTTTTGTCACTTTTTTCAACTTTCTTTTATCTGTTTTTCTTCAAATGCTATACAATTGAATAAAACACCCAAATTCAATGAAAGTAGAGGACTGATCATTTAATTTACTTGTGAAGCGCGTTGTTTGGAATCATCCATGTCATTTTTTTGGACACTTTCCTTGTAAGAAACCCAAATTTCTGATGTGGAAACTTTTTTGAAAACGGGTCAGATTTGACCCGAGGACAATAGGAGGGTTAAAGTTGCACAGTATGTAGATATCTGTATTTCAACAATAACGCTGCTGCCTGTTCATGCCAAGTTTAGATGTTATTTCAAGTGTTGCTGAAGCAGCTACAATGTTAGCATAGCATAGCATAGCCCTTATGGATCCATTCAGAAAAAAAAGCATTTTAAAAGCTGTTTTATTATTATGTTACAGAATTGTTCTGATGACATTTTCACTGATGTCATATTGGCTCTCAAAACTCAAAATCTTTTAAACTGACTGCTGGTCGATCGAAAAAGAAGACCGATTCATCGACTACATAGCCTATCCTCACATTTTCAGAAAAGTATTCCAAACGATTTCCTGTTTCCGATTAAGAAGCCGTGTTGATTCGTTGGTTTCCGAAACGTTCACTCATGTCAGATTTTGCAGCTTGGATATAAAAAAAATGGAACCTGTATCAGTTGTGTGGTGGCCTGGCTTGAATAAAACATCCTGACAGCTGCCAAACACAACACTCCCCCATACTTTACTCACTGTGTGTTATAGGAAACGGTGGGTGTATTTTCTGACCCCGGCAGGCAAAAAGCAGTGTTGCCTCAATTCATGTTTGGTCAGACTATACTGGGGTCTTGGCTGGTGAGAGAGGAATAAAATGCACGACTGTGGGCTGAAAGTGTTTATGTTAAAGTGGCTGGTCTCTGCACACCTGACAGAGCTGAGTGTGCTTATTACAGTCACTAACACTGGTGGGTTGCAGACAGTTTGGTGTATGCAGAGGGATGTTTGTACTGTGGGGATAGAGGGTCTTTCTATAGGAAGTTTTAAACCAGCAAAATACACAACCTGGGTCAAAAATGCCAACAAACGTTTGGCTGAAGCCGTGTTTGCTCAATCGCCAGGTTTATGCTCCTTCCTGACTGTCCAAGACTAAGAAAAATATTTGTGCAAGTTGGTGGAAACTTAAATCTTTAAGTGTGGTTTGTCCAGTCTTAGTGGTTTCAGTTTAAAGCGTACCTGGAATTGCCTGCAGCCCTCTCCTGCAAAAAGACAAAATGATGTATTGTGGTGTAGCGGAAAGTCCCAAAGAGGGCATATGCCAAATACAGCAAACGTGCATTAGCATAAAAAGGTAAAAACAGTGATTAGAAGTAGAGACCCTCAGTGGCACTGATTTCAAATCCACTTAACAGAATATCTGGTAACAACAACAGCAAATGGCCGAATTGATTGAATTGAGTTTAAAGTGTCACCCAAAGTATTTAACTTACTTTATTTTGCTTACACCTCGATACATGACATCATGACTTCTTGTAAACATACACGCCCACTTTCTTAAGCCAAGTGGCGCGTTATCTGTACACATTTTGAGCTATCCGCGTGTATGTCTATGCTGTATACAGCGGACGTAAACATACACGCCATTTGGTGTGTTATCGCGAAAATAAAGCTACGGTTGAGTTTAGGAAACGGGACATGATCCCCGGTCTCCTGGGTGAAAGTCCTGTGTTTAACCCATCCTCCACCCCGACCCCCCCAGACCAACCTCCCTACACGTGTTGAAAGGTGTTGAAATTAATCAAATAATCGATGCATCGAATCGTGGACATGGACGATGCTGCATCGATAATCGGCCGACTCATAATCTGTTATTTCTGTTTATAATGTAATGTAGGCCTGACAACATTTCTGTTTACATACAGTATTCTGGTATGTTTTGCACATTCAGGAGGTGCCATGTGCTCAGTGCTGTATAGTTTTAATGTATCCAATTTATTTAGTATTAGAGCACTGCAGAATATTTGGTTTTTGAAGCTTGAAAAGCTATGAATTAAATATCCTACATGGCTTTAATAGAAACATGAATTTGACGCATTGAGATATCGAATTGAATCGGCGACATGATAATTGTAATCGAATTGGGAGCTCAGTGAAGATTCACACCTCTACTCCATGCGCAGATTTTTGCCCTTTCATACTACTCTCTACAGAGTAAATTGACACACAATCGCAAGGTAATGTAAGTCAATGGAAGCCAATCGGCGTTGATAAACACGCTAAAAAGCGAGTATGCATCTTTATAGCACGCCAATAATGGCATACGAATTGGCGTGTAATACATACGCCACTTCATGAGATCAGATCTGTATCGAGATCAAACCTCGATACAGTTGAGGTGAATGGAATTTCATTTGAGAAGTGGTTTCAATAGATGTTGCTGTTAGGGAATGTAGGATTGTTTCTACACATCCAATAATAGACTTCTGGCAATGAATTCTCTTTCAAAATCTGTTACAGAAAGATAGATCTGTGTGTCGTCTGCATAAAAAGTATAATTTATGTTGGATTTTACAAAGATATGCCAAGCCAGGCATGTACACACAGAACAAAAAGTGGTTCTAGTGTTGATCCCTGTGGAACACCATATTTAACTTTAGTACTGAAAGAGATAGTATTATTAAGCTTTCATAAAGCCAAACAAAAAGACGTGTTGTTCCGGTTCCACATGCGTAATATATGTCCAGGTTCTGGCGTAGTGGAAGAAGGTTCAGGCAAACTAAAGCCGTGTTTCCATTCACATATTTGTATGCGCATTTTGAATCAGAATCAGAAAGGGTTTTATTGCCAAGTACGTTTTTTAACACATACAAGGAATTTGTTTTGGTGTTGTTGGTGCACATCACACATTCTCTAAATGGAATATTAAACAATATAAGTATAAGTATATTATATGTAAACAGTATGTATTAAATTAAATTAAAAATTAAAAATAGAAATAAATAAATAAATAAAGAGCAAAGAAGTATTAGATTAGAAGTATTAGAAAAGCTGAATGAAAACAACAAAATTTGATAAAACTTTCTTAATTGCTCAAACAAGCTTTCTCCCGTTCTTTGTCAACCTCTCGCTCACCCAGTAAGGTTTGGCTTTCATTTGTGTATTTTGGAATCACAGCAGCTACACGCTAACGCACAACCACTGTGCACCTTCCTTCCTCCGCTCTTCGGGCCGGCTCGCTCCTCTGTACGGTGTCAAACAGCGTCTACACTGTGTGTAGTTCATTTGTAGACATTCAAAGACGCGAACACAACGTTAACGCAACTTGGTGGGGAAACGGCACGACAAATAAGAAACGTAACCTCTTCTCACTGACTGTCTGACTGCCTCTCAGTCAGTTTCTGCTCTTAATCTGCTTTACTTTTGCTTAGTAAACTCTTTGACGCAGACAACCCAGGCGGCCAATCGTATATATCCATGGCATTCCACTTCCAGGATTGCTCTGGTGCCACTGGAAATTCCGCCGAATGTCCCTTTTTGTGAATATCCGTTACTTTCCTTTCTTTGTTTTGTAATTCTAACCTCCGGTGGATTTGTGAGGACTATGGTTAACTGCTCCTCAGATCTCTGCAGGGTAAATCCAGACAGCTAGCTAGACTATCTGTCCAATCTGAGTTTTCTGTTGCACGACTAAAACTACTTTTGAACGTACACATGTTCCACCAAAACAAGTTCCTTCCAGAGGCTATTTTGCAGAGACACCGTGGCTCCGTCCGGCACTTAGACAATTGTGATTGGTTTAAAGAAATTCCAATAAACCAGAGCATGTTTTCTTCCATCCAGGAATGCTTTGTGGACTAGCCAGACCCTCCTCAGCAGGACTGTGGAGGAAGGTCTGGCAATGCGAGACAAGGCGGCCATTAGAAAACCAATAGGTGGATTTGGTCGTGACACTACGCTAAAGCCAAGTTTATTCGCTCCAAACCAGTTCATGGAAACATCTGCCTAATTCGCATTTGTTTGTTAAGACATTTCAAAAGTTTGCTTCAAATTCCCTTGACAATTGAATGGAAACACTTCTTATGAGTGCTGATGCCTCATCTCTGCCACTCTCTGACCTAAAACAAGCTAAACTAACAAAACGTATTCAACGTACTGACAGCTGTTTAAATCTAACCTACTCCATCCACATGGTGTTGTAACGACAGCAGCCCACTCAGATATGAGCTCATATGACTAAATGTCTGTCTTTTCCACTGACATCACTGGAACTATCGTCTCTAATACGGTTTTGTTTTATTAACATGACCAGCTGGTGTTATTATTGGAAAAGAAACCACTTCCTTCATATAAATAACGAGACTGAAGCCCTGCTCGCGACACACTACTTACAGTCCACAACATGAGAGAGTTTGAAAGTGCAGACAACAAGTTGTTTTTAGACGTAGAGAAAGGATGTAAAAGGGAGAAGGGAAAGTGTCGAAAATGTAAAGGGGTTCATCCTCTGTGGAGCGGGAATGTGTCGAGTACATCCCGAGCCCACGAAAATACTCCCGTCATATCCCGATCACGTGCACCTGTAGGTCTAGGTAACATGCATTACCTGCAGGTCTAGGTAACATGCATTACCTGCAGGCCTAGGTAACATGCATTACCTGCAGGTCTAGGTAACATGTATTACCTGCAGGTCTAGGTAACATGCATTAGCTGCAGGTCTAGGTAACATGCATTACCTGCAGGCCTAGGTAACATGCATTACCTGCAGGCCTAGGTAACATGCATTACCTGCAGGTCTAGGTAACACTCATTAACTGCAGGTCTAAGTAACATGCATTACCTGCAGGTCTAGGTAACACGCATTACCTGTAGGTCTAGGTAACATGCATTACCTGCAGGTCTAGGTAACATGCATTACCTGCAGGTCTAGGTAACATGCATTACCTGCAGGTCTAGGTAACATGTATTACCTGCAGGTCTAGGTAACATGCATTACCTGCAGGTCTAAGTAACATGTATTACCTGCAGGTCTAGGTAACATGCATTACCTGCAGGTCTAAGTAACATGTATTACCTGCAGGTCTAGGTAACATGTATTACCTGCAGGTCTAAGTAACATGTATTACCTGCAGGTCTAGGTAACATGTATTACCTGCAGGTCTAGGTAACATGTATTACCTGCAGGCCTAGGCCATTCCATTGCGTAATTTCTAACAGAGATCTTCTCAAACTCAAAACACACATTTCTTGATTTAGGGTAGGTCTGCGGCTAGCAGTAGCCAATCAACAAAGCTATTGTGAGTTGTAAGCGGTTCTCTTTTCTAAAACAAAATGACTCGCAATATTTGGGCGCACTCACCGCATTGCAGCGGCATTTGTTTTTTAATGCGAAAAAATTGTCACCCTCTACTCCGTACCCGGCTTACAGTCATCTTTTTCTGAGCTAAACTTAACTGTAAAGAACGCTAAACGTAACTGTCATGTGACCAACCGGCGGTCGCTGTAATTTCATAGGATATCATGCAAATTGTTGTGCATACATTTTCGTACGATGTCATGCAAACTGTTCCCGAGAAATCGCTGTATCTCCGTCTGCGTTGCGTGCGGCAGAGCAGAAACATCCTGAAAGGCTTTCCGAGGTTCAGAGAGGAAAAGTGTGTAATTTAGTGGAGATGTTCTCCCCGCTGAGCTCCTCTCTAATGACAGAGTCCTGGTTTAGGGCCCGGCCTGTATGGTAATGCAGCGTAATGCTGCATGTGTGTGAGTGATAGCATGTATTTACTGCAGGGCCTTAAATCAAGCGGAGAGAGTGTGATAACGCTGTGTGTGGGCTCTCGCTGCGCTTCCATCTGTAATTCACTTGTGACGTGTGTGTGTGCATGTTTGTGCGTGCGGTTATCTCTAGGAGTTTGGATGAGTGCACCTCCCCCCCCACACTCCCCCACCGGAGGTCCCGGAGGCTGCAGCCGCAGGGAGATTGTTGTGGAGCTGGTTGGAGGTTTTCTGTGGTGCCTGGGTGGGACAGCGGTACAAAACGTTCCCTCCCTGAATGCTTTAAGGTCCCACTGACGCTGCCAGCCAGATCTTTCACTTACTCTAAGTAGCACACACAAAACAGACAGTGACTTCAGACTTCCTTGACTTCCTCAAAAGACGTCAGACTTGTCTCGGACTTGGGACTCGTGTGCAATTTTTTTTAATTTTTTTTAGGAAACGTCCGATGAGATGAATGTTATTCCCTTCCCTGCGTAAGCTTTTAACCTACCTACTTGTTTATTTTAGTTATTATTTCAGGACAATGCACATTTGATGAACATGTACTTGGGTGGTGATGGCGCAGTGGATTTGACATGTGCCTTTGGTTCGGGAGATCCGGGTTTGATTCCGACTGCGATACATCAACCAATGTGTCCCTGAGCAAGACACTTAACCCCTAGTTGCTCCAGAGGCGTGTGACCTCTGATATGTAACAATTGTAAGTTGCTTTGGATAAAAGCGTCAGCTAAATGACATGTAGTGTAATGTAATGTAATGTACAGCAGTACACGTTCACGTTCCAGATTGTAGCCCAAAGGCTAATTTCCATCTGTAGTCCATTTGGCAGGTGTAAATTACAATAAAAAGGACAAAAGATATACACTAGTAACATTTGCTATATAAAACAGAGTAAAACAGGACGAAAGAAAAGAAAAACCGGACAATTCATTAGTAAATGTTAAAACAGAGACACAACATACATATGCTCTATTGGGCTAATACGGTACAGCATGCAGTCAGAGGTGATTGCACGTTTGGTTAGCTCTAAGCCACACCTTAACCTGGCTTTTATTGGTGGCCAGAGTGGGACATTCCCTTATAGTTGGGGTTAGTGTGTTCCATAATACACTACCTTTAATAGACAGTGCATTAAGGCTAAAAGAAGTTTTATTACATTTAGGGGCAGAAGAAGTCATTCCTGCTGCTTCTGCGCCATTATGTCCAAACTTAGCACAGCTAGCATTGACTATGTCATGATAACCTATGTCTCTGCTTTTTGCAGAGGCATAGGGTGCGTTTCCATTAACAGTGTGCTGTATTTTATGAACTGACATGTTTTTAATATAACATCTTAATGTGAAAAGTAACTGTAGCGCCCAAATAAATGTAGTGCGCTAAAAAGTGCAGCAGGAAGTACAATATTTCCCTCTGAAATATAACGAAGTAGAAGTACAAAGAAGCATAAAATGGAAAAAACTCAAGTACTTAGTTACTTTCCACCACTGCGGCCAACAGCGTGATCCAGCTGTTGAGTGAGTGAAAGCTCCAACAACTGCTCTGCATATGCAGGAGGAAATCTCTTCTTCGTCTTGTGCAGAGAGACATTTTGCTACAGTAAGCAGAAAGTGTTGTGGAGATCTTCAAAAGTCAAACGCACACACAATGCGCACACACACACACACACACACACACACACACACACACAGACAGACAGAGACACACACACATAGAGTTAGACACACAAACATATACACAGAGACCAGACACACACAAACAAAGACAAGACACACACACACACAAAGACAAAGACCAGACAAACACACACACACACACACGTACTGTACACACAGAGATACACAGACACACACACGCACACACACACATACAAAGACAAAGACCAGACACACACACACACACGTACTGTACACACACACAGACACACACACGCACACACACACAAATCACACACACACACACACACACAGAGAGACACACACACACGCACGCAAAAAATACACACACTCAAACACACCGAAACACAAATACGCACACACACACACACACAGTTAGAGACACACACACGCACATACACAAAAAACACACACAGAAAGAGACACACATGCACACAAATACACAGAGACACACACACACACACACACACACACACAAAAAACACACACACATACAGACACACACATGTACACACACACACACACACACACACACACACACATGCAGCCTCCTCCCTCCATGAAAGAGAGAGAGAGTTTGGGACAGACACACCACAAGTTCAGGAATGTGGAGTTTTCATGGGCAGCTTTATTTGGCCTGAAGAAAATGTTCCCTCATTGAGCTCAGAAAGCCACATCCCACACACACACACACACACACACACACACACACACATCCCCCCCCCACACACACACACACCCATACACGTCCACACCCTCCCACATAAAGATCTAGCTCTAAGAACACCCACACACATTTTCTTTTATTACCATTTATTACTTCTTTTAATTGTCTTGATTCAGGGCCGAGCAGAGAGCATTCTGGGAGTGTTGAGAGTCTGCAGGTATCCAGTCACAGCCAAGGTTATTATAGTGTGGCATTTTTCATCAGTTTTCATTTTTAAAGCAGGTTTGCTAGTTCAGTTTAGTTTTTAGATTTGATAATGCTTAGTTTTAGTTTAGATTTTATTAGCTTTAGTCTATTTTTTAGTAATATCGGTTATTTGTCGGGATTCTTCAAAAACGACAGAAAACAAATGGTGTAATAATAACTCAACAAAAACATCATTCAATTTTAGAAATATGTATTCACAATGTATTCAACAATAACACCGATACATAAAATGTAGCCTACATATGTTCAGAAATATGTAAACAGTCTACACAAGACGCCGCAGTACTGAAAGCCATCAGTAATGGTTTAATACCAGGGTCTCTCCTAAGTGGAATGCAGCCATCATTAATGGTTTAATACCAGGGTCTCTCCTAAGTGGAATGCAGCCATCAGTAATGGTTTAATACCAGGGCCTCTCCTAAGTGGAATGCAGCCATCAGTAATGGTTTAATACCAGGGTCTCTCCTAAGTGGAATGCAGCCATCAGTAATGGTTTAATACCAGGACCTCTCCTAAGTGGAATGCAGCCATCATTAATGGTTTAATACCAGGGTCTCTCCTAAGTGGAATGCAGCCATCAGTAATGGTTTAATACCAGGGTCTCTCCTAAGTGGAATGCAGCCATCAGTAATGGTTTAATACCAGGGTCTCTCCTAAGTGGAATGCAGCCATCATTAATGGTTTAATACCAGGGTCTCTCCTAAGTGGAATGCAGCCATCAGTAATGGTTTAATACCAGGGTCTCTCCTAAGTGGAATGCAGCCATCAGTAATGGTTTAATACCAGGACCTCTCCTAAGTGGAATGCAGCCATCAGTAATGGTTTAATACCAGGGCCTCTCCTAAGTGGAATGCAGCCATCAGTAATGGTTTAATACCAGGGCCTCTCCTAAGTGGAATGCAGCCATCAGTAATGGTTTAATACCAGGGTCTCATGCAACATTTTTCAACTTTCTGCTAAGATATATTATGTGACTTTTTTGCAACAAAAATGCGGGGATTATGAAATCATTGCAAGCACCTCATATTTTGCGCGGAAATCTGCAATTTATGTGGCAAAAGTTCGGCGTATTTGATAGAAATTCTAATCAGTTTTCTTTTCTGGAATTTTTGTCACCTTCTTTGAGGGTTTTTCTTCAAAGTTTTTTGCGTTTTTTGTGTGTGTGCGTTTTTTTGCCTCTTTTAATAAATACGTGCAGACATATCCCGGGGCCTCCCTAAATAGTTGGAGATCTCACCCATCCCAAAGTTACGCCCCTTGAGTTACATTTGTTCATGGGAACAAATACAGTACAGGGTCCAGGGAAAACCGAAAAGATCCTTTAAATGAGTTCTGGTTGGAGGAACGTCTTCAGAAGAGCACCTGTTTTTTTACCGCTCAACGGCCAGTTTAAAAAAAATAAAATAAAAAGTCTCGAGGTGGGTTTTGGTGCCGAGGAACGTGCCTTTTTTGGTAACGCTTTAGATTACAACCCGGAAATTAATGCGTAAGTACTCGGAAATTAATGCGTACTTTTCGGTAATTATAGTGTACTTATAAAGTAAGTACGTGTAATTATAAGGGAACAATTTATAATATTTGGGTAATAAAGGGGTAACAACCAGGAAAAGTATGGCGTAAGTACACCGAATTTACAACGTACCACAGCGTACCTTTCAGTAATTATAGTGTACTTATAAAGTATGTATATGTAATTATCAGGGAACAATTTATAATATTTGGGTAATATAGGGGTAACAACCAGGAAAAGTACGGCATAAGTACACCGAATTTACAGCGTACCTTTCAGTAATTATAGTGTACTTATAAAGTATGTATATGTAATTATCAGGGAACAATTTATAATATTTGGGGAATAAAAAACCAGGAGAAAATATAGATAATATGCAATATTTCATATCTAAGGGCTAACTATTTTAATATTACATGGTATGTAGGCTATGACATATGCTAAAAAAAATATAGGGCTAAATGATTTATACAGTAATTCATAACTTAGTGGTAACTATTCAAATGTTAGGCCTATGTGATATAGCCTATACATGCAAAACAACAATCTTATGTTTGCAGTGGCGGCTTGTCAATAGAGGGCGCTGGGGCGCCGCCCCCATCAAAATTCCAGAAATATAAATGTATACAAAAAATGATGAAAAAATGAAATAAAAAAATGAAAAAATAAAATAAAATAGTTTACTCATACGATATGCCGGCTGGTAGTAAGAGCCTCAGCATTTAATAAAAACTGGCTTTAATCCGTTAACTATTTTCTATGTTTCAATATGTTTCCTCCGGTTTGGCTGCAGGGACGCCGGCCAAATGGATGTGTATGTGAGTCCTTAAACTTTCGGCCAGCATGTGACCTGAAGCTGGTCTCTAATTGGTTTCTTAAAGATTCTCCTCCGGACGCACCTCGCTGCGTCCCTGGCAAATCAGAATTGGAGATATGTTATTTTATCCAATCTGATTGGCTCTCAACACCTGTCATTCAACTCTTCCCCCGGCCGCTACTGGAGAGTGAACGTGGACACAATAGTAGCGCCAGCAGGTAGCTCCTGTGTTGTTGAAATGGTCTAACCACTTTGATTAAAGTAGGAAACTAGCAACAATAAACAAGGAGAGATTCTTGAAAGGGTGAAAGAGAAGTTCTACAACGTCGTGGAGCTGCCGACCCCGTCCAAACGGCGTGTGAATTGAATATTCCGGTGAGTTATCTTAGCTGCTAGCTAGCTAACAGCAAATTACTACTATTGGTGTTGTTTACCTTGAGAATTGTTGCTTGATTTGTGTTTTAAAGCCAGTCGGAATTAGCTACTAACCTGATGAACCTGATAAAAGGGTATGGTTAATATTGAAATTGTTGTCATTGTACATTTAGGAAAATGTTAACTTAGCTGTTGGTTAATTCAGCTACAGACACGTATGTATTTTCCGTCCTTTAGTTGTGACTGCTATGTTTTCTGTAAGCTAGCTAGTCAATTAAGATGGACAAATAACATTGAGTTTAAGCTAAAATGTTTAAGTGAAATGTGGTTAAAATGTGTAGTATGTAAGAATATTTTGTATCTTGAGGAGAAACACAAGTGAACTGTTACTATGGACAAGTGAGTGACTATTCTACTATTTTGTGCAGGCTGTTTTTTTGGTGAGACTCTACTAGAGACAGAACTGTGCTGCTCAAGTCACTGTCGTCATACTGCCTTCTGGGTTTCATCTTCATCATCACCATCTTCTTACCGCTCACTCGATCTTCGCCATCATCATCTCCACTACTCACAGGATTTTCCCGTCGTTTCCCTACTCCATTCTCTGAGGAGCCAGGATGGACAGTTTTACCCTGCTAAGGGTGGTGGTAGGAACTTGAGTGCACTTAAACTAATGAAACCGGGTTGAACAAAGACTGATTTAGTATTCCCCTGTTTATCTCTATGAAATGAGAGATCTCAGTTTTTGGTTAATTTGGTTTTATATTTCTAATTTTCTTTGTTTTTGATATTTAAGTTGTGGTTTGAGTACATTGGGTTTGAACCTAATTGGCCTATCTAAATTTGATTACCATACTGAATCATTTAGTTTAGCCATGCTAGACTTCTGGTAAAAGATTATTTTGCATAATCTCAAATTGAAAGTAGTACTGGTTGTGGGTGCAATTTGTTTCATTCCCTTTTTCTAAATGACTCTGTTATAGCCATCCAAAAGTAAAACATCAATAATTCGATAATTATTGATCTAGAGAGTCCAGAGAGGTGTCCTAGACTGGTCTGGTTCTGATTGTCCAAAAAAAAGGGACTAGTTCGCAAAAAGTAGGTTTTTTAACATATTCGTAAATATTTTTGTTTTTCTCTTTTATATAATACAGAACAGCAAGACTCGTGGGATTCCACCAGCTCCTCATCATCAGACTCCTCGGAGAAAGGGAAGAAAAAGAAGAAGAAAAATTAAGAAACCAAGGAAGAGCAAAAAAAAAGGGGGGGAAAATGTTAACTTATGTCTATATCATTAAAATTGAAAAGTTCACAATCTGTTTTGAAGTTGTTTGTTTGATCAAAGTGCCACTTTAATTTACAGCCCGCTATGTTGTAATTACCCTGTAACAAAGGGGTAACAAGTTTGACTTACACTGTAACAACAAAAAACAATGGTATATTTATACTGTAACTGCAGAAAATATTTATAGTTTTGCTTGCCTTGTTTTCAGCATAGTTGTCTATTTTTAATATTGCTTGATGACCCAACAAAATCCTGTACTCTTTTACTTTAAGGTAAGCTATTGAAAATTCTAGATAAAACCATAGCAGACACTCATTCCCCTGAATTTCAAGTTTTGTTGTTCAGTAATATCCATTATGCATTATGAAATGAATATGTACCCCGTGGTACTTAGGCCTAAATATGTTTTAATACATTAATACAAAAAGGTATGTGGTTTATGATTGAATGAAGACCCAGCACACTTTACAACCATTTCAGAGGTCTCTTCTGAATCAACACAGTTTGCAGAAACCACTCGGATGATGTGAAAGCAGCCATGGTACAACGACACCAGTGCCATCACCACACACCAGCTATATGGAGACAAGTGTGATAGAGCAAATTCAGTGAATGTGTGTTCTCACTATTGCTCTTAAAAACATAAGATTGTTGTTTTGCATGTATAGGCTATATCACATAGGCCTAACATTTTAATAGGTACCACTAAGTTATGAATTACTGTATAAATCATTTAGTCCTATATTTTTTTAGCATATGTCATAGCCTACATACCATGTAATATTAAAATAGTTAGCCCTTAGATATGAAATATTGCATATTATTTATATTTTTCCTGGTTTTTATTCCCCAAATATTATAAATTGTTCCCTGATAATTACATATACATACTTTATAAGTACACTATAATTACCGAAAAGTACGCTGTAATTTCCGAGTACTTACGCATTAATTTCCGGGTTGTAATCTAAAGCGTTACCCCTTTTTTTCCTGAGATGGTTTGGCCCGTCCTGGCTGTGCCCCGGGCTGGCCTGGTCCAGAGTCTGGGGTTTGGCTCTGGCTCCAGGTTTGGGTGGGTCCAGACTGGCTCGGACTGTGTGGTTCAACAG
>CM046802.1:31789911-31804911 GCA_025617405.1 Perca schrenkii
CCTTAACTTCTTCAGGACATGAACACCTGTTTCCTGGGTGAAAGGTCTTGTGTTTTCTCCTTAACTTCTTCCAGGACATGAACACCTGTTTCCTGGGTGAAAGTCTTGTGTTTTCTCCTTAACTTCTTCCAGGACATGAACACCTGTTTCCTGGGTGAAAGTCTTGTGTTTTCTCCTTAACTTCTTCAGGACATGAACACCTGTTTCCTGGGTGAAAGTCTTGTGTTTTCTCCTTAACTTCTTCCAGGACATGAACACCTGTTTTCCTGGGTGAAAGTCTTGTGTTTTCTCCTTAACTTCTTCAGGACATGAACACCTGTTTCCTGGGTGAAAGTCTTGTGTTTTCTCCTTAACTTCTTCCAGGACACGAACACCTTTTTCCTGGGTGAAAGTCTTGTGTTTTCTCCTTAACTTCTTCCAGGACATGAACACCTGTTTCCTGGGTGAAAGTCTTGTGTTTTCTCCTTAAGAAGTAGGAGAATGTCTCTCCTCACCATTTCATCCTTCAGTTCATCACAAACATTCAACGTCAACACATCTGGAGATGTCCAGATGTTACATTCCAGCATTCCCTTTTAGAAAGTTGCTGCCTAAAAACAAAAAAAAAATGGTGTCTTTCACCCCCCGTTGGAACTCGATTCCTCGGCCGTGGGAGTGTAAGACTTTTGCAGTATTTGTACAATTTACTGGATAGTATTCAGCCGAAATGAAAGATCAGCCACGCAGAAGTGTGCGTTCGCTTGGACGGATCGCACAATGCTTCCTCTGTGTCGTCCCTCGGCTCTGCTGCACACTCTGAGTCATTGTTCACAGCCTGACACTCTCAAACACACATTATGCCAATCTGCCCAATGAATCCACAATGGAATCTGTGTGTGTGTGTGTGTGTGTGTTGGGTGATGATGTAACAGTCTAAACAGCTGATTATGATCACAGGAAAGTGATCCAGAGACGTTTAGGGAGGGAAACTTTCTCCTTTTTGTTTCCAGACTGATTTAAGCTTCATGATTCATGTCTGTGTGTATTTTTGTAACTATGTTTTTATTGTTTTTTCAGTAATGTAATAATAATACAATTTACGCTTTGCCCAAGACACATTTGTGTGTGTGTGTGTTTGTTTGCGGGTTTGTGTGTGCGTGTCTGTCTGCGTGTGTGTGAGTGTGTGTCTGTCTGTGTGTGCGTGTGTGTGTCTGTGTGTGTGTCTGTGTGTGTGTTTGTTTGCGTGGTGTGCGTCTCTGTGTGTCTGTTTGTGTGTGTGTGTGTGTGTGTGCGTGTCTGTCTGCGTGCGTGTGTGTGTGTGTGTTTGTTTGCGGGGTGTGTGAGTTTGAGTGTGTGTGTAAAATAATAACTTTTTAAGTTTCTCATATTTTGAGACAGGCCTACTAAGTCATTATTTTGAGATATTAAGTCATTATTTTGAGATACTATGTCATTATTTTGAGATACTAAGTCATTAATTTGAGATATTAAGTCATTATTTTGAGATACTAAGTCATTATTTTGAGATAATATGTCATTATTTTGAGATACTATGTCATTATTTTAAGAAAGTTTCTCATCATAATAACTTAGAGGATCTTTTTCCCATCACATTGGCGGAAATGGGCTTCCATACAAACCGAGGCTCAGTGACCAAGTGAAAACAGATCGATAGGATCAGGATCATGCACAGCAGGAATGTAAAGGAGAGGAAATCCTTTCCTTTCCGGGGGGGGACACAGGCCCTGGGGGAGTAGGTCCGTGCACCGTGCGCGAGGCTGGGTTGCGCCACTCGGAAAATGGAGTCAATGAATAGATAACTCCCACTGAAGGCGTCTCTTCCCTCGGACTCTGGACTGTATGCTGAGACGCTTTATACCGTCAACGGGACGAGCTGTTTCTTTCTCCAACGTTTCCTCTTTCCGGGACTTCGCCGACCTGTGGAGTAACAACACCCCGCGATGAGGTCATTTTAAATCTGCAGGAGAAAGCCAAACGTCCAGCGCACAAGTCAGTTTTCAACTCAGTCTGTAGCTACAGACAGTTTTTCCCCCGGAGATACAGACAGTTTTCCTGGAGATACAGACAGTTTTCCTCCGGAGATACAGACAGTTTTTCCCCGGAGATACAGACAATTTTCCTGGAGATACAGACAGTTTTCCCCCCGGAGATTAAGAGAGTTTTCCTGGAGATACAGACAGTTTTCCTCCGGAGATACAGACAGTTTTCCTGGAGATACAGACAGTTTTCCCCCGGAGAGACAGACACCTTTTCCCTCTTCAGCTACCTCCGGAGATACAGACAGTTTTCCTCCGGAGATACAGTCCTCCGGAGATACAGACAGTTTTCCTCCGGAGATACAGACAGTTTTCCCCCGGAGAGACAGACACCTTTTCCCTCTTCAGCTACCTCCGGAGATACAGACAGTTTTCCTCCGGAGATACAGACAGTTTTCCTCCGGAGATACAGACAGTTTTCCTGGAGATACAGACAGTTTTCCTGGAGATACAGACAGTTTTTCCCCGGAGATACAGACAGTTTTTCCCCGGAGATACAGACAGTTTTCCCCTGGAGATACAGACAGTTTTCCCCTCCGGACCGCAGCTCCCCACGGACGTACCCTTTGCTTTCCCCCGGCTTTGCCTCCACGTCCTCGGATATAACAGCAAGCTGTGGACCGACTCCCAGGTAGCCTAAAGCTCCTTTCCTTCTCCAAATTCCACTTTTCTACTCTTTCTACTTGTCTTTGTGTCTGTGTGTGTGTGTGTGTGTGTGTGTGTGTGTGTGTGCGTGCACAGTGAGCCGTTTGTTTTTGTGTTTTCCAGAACAAAATACTCCATCACAAGTATTAGTAGTTTTATACAGTCTATGGTGCACTAGACAAACAAAATACTGTAAGTCCTGCATTGAAAGCATTGTTTATGAAGGCCTACAATGTATCATGTCTTTTTGTATGCTGTTGGGTAGTGTATTATAATAAGAAAGCATCATATTTTGGATTTTTTTTTAAGTAGAAATGATGTCAAAAGACTTCATTAGAACAGTGACTGTAAAGGCTCTTCTACTCTACGCTCCTACTAGTTTGTTTCTGTGTTTTCCAGATGTGGAGGCATGGTATTTAGGACTTTAGTAGCTCTTTTCTGGGCTTGGTGAGCAGTTTGTTCATGGGACGGTGTAGTTTAGAAACTAGTTCCAGTGTTTTTCCAGATACCAGTAAGTATTCAGATCCTTCAGACTACTTCAGTGAAAGTCACTTACTTGATTAGAAGTAACTGTGAAGGCTTTTTCTACTCTCGATACTTATTACTTATTATACAGACCGTTAGTTTCTCTGCACGGTGAGCTCTTTGTTTCTGTGTCCTTTCACAACAAAATACTGCGTTACAAATTAAAGTCCTGCGTTGAAGCATTGTTTACGTAAAAGTATAATGTATCCTGTCATTTTATATATATATATAATATATAACCAAGCATCATATTTTAGACTTCAGTGGCTCTTTTATCTGCCCAGTGAGCAGTTTGTTCATGGGACAGTTTAGTTTAGAAACAAGTTTCTGTGTTTTCCAGATGTGGAAGACTATTCAGATATCCTTCAGGCCACTTAATTAGTCTAAAGTACAAACTATGTCAAAATACTTTATTACAAGTAACGATTAAAGGTCTGGTTAGAGAGAGACTGTTTCTATAGTTTACCTGGGTTATAAAGTTAGTCTGCACTATAAAAAACAAACTAGTTCAGACTGTTTTTACTTTGCCGAGGTAGCTGTTACAGTGTTTCCTTCAGGATCTTTTTGTTAGCAGTGGGGGCAGGTCTGTCTGAACAACAACAACCCCCCACCCCCCCTACATCAACACAACAGTTTACAGTCCTTCCAGAAAAATGTGGAGTTTTTTTGTGATTGTTGCGGGGCAAAAATCCTTGATTATGCGGCACGTTTTCTTAAAAAATGCGATGGAATATGCTCTATATGATATTTATGCAATTTTATGCAATTTTATGCAATGAAATTGCGGGAACTTGCAAAAACTGGGGTTTGATGAAAAAGAAAAAAAAGTGATGTAATTACGTCACTTCATAACGTTCCCATGGCAACAGGGGAAAATAGCTGCTCTTGTGTGAAGTAAACGCAACATTTTTCAACTTTCTACTAAGATATACAGTACAGGCCAAAAGTTTGGACACACCTTCTCATTCAATGTGTTTCCTTTTTATTTTCATGACTATTTACATTGTAGATTCTCATTGAAGGCATCAAAACTATGAATGAACACATATGGAATTATGTACTTAACAAAAAAGTGTGAAATAACTGAAAACATGTCTTATATTTTAGATTCTTCAAAGTAGCCACCCTTTGCTTTTTTTTTGATAACTCTGCAAACCCTTGGTGTTCTCTCAATGAGCTTCATGAGGTAGTCACCTGAAATGGTTTTTACCTTCACAGGTGTGCTTTGTCAGGGTTCATTAGTGGAATTATTTCCCTTATTAATAAAAAAGCAAAGGGTGACTACTTTGAAGAATCTAAAATATAAGACATGTTTTCAGTTATTTCACACTTTTTTGTTAAGTACATAATTCCATATGTGTTCATTCATAGTTTTGATGCCTTCAGTGAGAATCTACAATGTAAATAGTCATGAAAATAAAAAGGAAACGCATTGAATGAGAAGGTGTGTCCATACTTTTGGCCTGTTCTGTACGCCCATGATGAGAATAACGGGGTTTTCCAGCCTTCTAACCTGTGAATGAGCTCAGGAGTCTCTCCTCCGGTCTCTGAGCGTGTGGTTTTGTGGCTCAGATGGACGGCTGGCATCAGGACCGAGCGTTGGTATGACAACTATTCCGAGCTGCCGGCCGGCTGCAGAATCTGGCGTGGAGGTGACGGCTCCGGCACCGTAGGTTAAACCGGGTCAGGGTGGAGGAGAGCTATTTAAAAACTGAGGAAGAGATGGAAGAGGTTAGAGAGGCTTCAAGGCTACAATCTACACCGTTTAGAAGTTAATATCTTTTGCTGTATTCAACAATGATGCTGATACTGCATATCGCATGTTTTTACGCATGTAGTGCAGCCCTAACTGGCAACCACACACACACACACACTTCCCACGCATGCACACACACACACACACACACTTCCCACGCATGCACACACACACACACACACTTTCCTCACATACACACACTCCTCACGCACGCACACATACTCACACACACTCCTCACGCACGCACACATACTCACACACACTTCTCACGCACGCACACATACAGACACAGACTCACACACACACACACACTCCTCACGCATGCACGCACAGATACAGACTCAGACTCACACACACACACACTCCCCACATACATGCACTCCTCACACACACACACTCCCCACATATACACACTCCTCACGCACGAACACATACAAATACAGACTCACACACACTCGCACACACACTCCTCACACACGCACGCATACAGACACAGACTTACACACACACACACACGCACACACTCCTCAGGCACGCACACATACAGACACACACACACACACACACACACACACAGACACAGACTCACATACACTTCTCACGCACGCACACATACAGACGACACACACACACACACACTCCTCACACACGGACGCATACAGACACAGACTTACACACACACACTCCTCAGGCACGCACACATACAGACACACACACATACAGACACAGACTTACACACGCACACTCCTCAGGCATGCACACGTACAGACACACACTCACACACACACACACACACACACATACAGACACAGACTTACACACGCACACTCCTCAGGCATGCACACGTACAGACACACATACAGACACACACACACACACACACACACACACACACACACACACACACACACGCACACATACAGACACAGACTCACACACACTCTGCGTGGAGCATCTGCAGGACCTTAAAGCTTAATTCTCTCAGAGAGCCTCATTAAGTTAAGTGTGTGGTCCACATGTGTAGTGCATTAATTATGTCTTCATAAACTCAGTTCTGCTTGTCATTCTCGGTGGGGGGGACGCCACGTGCACGTGCACGTGCACACAATTCAGCCCGCCGCTGAAGAACGAACTGATTAGTTTCCATGGCGACATCTAGCCAGAGGGCTCTGCTAGGGCAGCCAACCAGCATCCATCTTGTTTACGAGCCTCATAAGAGACGATGATGTTGCATTTACTGTCCTCCACGACTCCGCTAATGTCTGTGTTTTCTGAGGTGAACTTCTTCTCTGGAGCCAGACTGATGAACGTTCTGGCGCTCAGTTGGTTTTCTGGAGGAATACGAGCTGGTTTCTCTGTTTGTTGAGGAGAATACACCTTTTTCACAGCAGAACTGTTGACATGTCATAGTAGGAAAAGCACAGGTGTATTCAAAGCCATTACTGATGGCTGCATTCCACTTAGGAGAGACCCTGGTATTAAACCATTACTGATGGCTGCATTCCACTTAGGAGAGGTCCTGGTATTGGGGATGCTGACTCACTGAAATAGCTTACTGGGACACTTGATGGAACTGAGCCATCGGGGACATTGAAAATAATCAACAAAAACATAGAAAAATAAATGTCAAAAGTGACAAACGTTGAAAGAAGCGACAAAAACGTCAAAAAATTCAGCATAAAGCATTGGACAAACAAAAATGTCAGCAAACTAATACAATAATGTTGTAATAATACAACAATTTAGCATTAAGTGTGTGTGTGTGTGTGTGTGTGTGTGTGTGTGTGTGTGTGTGTGTGTGTGTGTGTGTGTGTGTGTGTGTGTGTGTGTGTGTGTGTGTGTGACACAGCTTTGTGTGGCCAAAATGCTGGACCCCACAAGTTTAAAGGGCTGTTTGAGGGTTGAGACTTGGTTGTAGAATTAGGTAAGGGTTAATGTTAGGCATTTAGTTGTGATGGTTAAAGGTGAGGGTAAGGGTTAAGGTTAGGCATTTAGTTGTGATGGTTAAGGTTAGGGTAAGGGTTAAGGTTAGGCATTTAGTGGTGATGGTTAAGGTTAGGGTAAGGGTTAAGGTTAGGCATTTAGTTGTGATGGTTAAGGTTAGGGTAAGGGTTAAGGTTAGGCATTTAGTTGTGATGGTTAAGGTTAGGGTAAGGGTTAAGGTTAGGCATTTAGTGGTGATGGTTAAGGTTAGGGTAAGGGTTAAGGTTAGGCATTTAGTTGTGATGGTTAAGGTTAGGGTAAGGGTTAAGGTTAGACATTTAGTTGTGATGGTTAAGGTTAGGGTAAGGGGCTAGGGAATGCATTATGTCAATGACGAGTCCCCACAAAGATAGTGCCTCAAACCTGTGTGTGTGTAATTTAGACATCCATGGTGAAAGAGCAGCTATTAAAAGATCTGGCGGATTCCCCTAAAAGATCCCTTGAACTACGAATCCCTTACAGAAGGACCCCAAAGCACTTAATACACAACTCCGCTGTATACTACTCACTTACGGTGTACTTGTACTTCAGAGGAAAACATTGTCCTACTACATTTATGTGACAGAGGAATGTTACGTTGCAGAATCAGATTTTGTGCCTTTTATGTCCTAAATGTTTATGTCCTTAAGTGTCCTTTTAAAGGAGAATTCTTATTTTTTTACGTTAATCTTGATCGCTATAAATATGCGAGTACATTCAATAGAAAACATACACACACACACACACACACACACACACACTCACTAATGTATTTACCAGAGGGCCGTTCACACCTTCATAGAGACACAGGTCAGCAAATGGTGTTTGTTTTAGTCTCTGTCGGTGTGATTTACCGCTGCTCTGTTCACTTTGACACTCAACAAATATTTAGTGGTCACAGGTGTGTGTGTGTGTGTGTGTGTGTGTGTGTGTGTGTGTGTGTGTGTGTGTGTGTGTGTGTGTGTGTGTGTGTGTGTGTGTGTGTGTGTGTGTGTGTGTGTGTGTGTGTGTGTGTGTGTGTGTGTTTATGTGTCGAAGGGGGTTCCTAGGTGTCAAAGGTTTATGGGTCGACATCGTTATGTCTTCAGCTCTCTGAGAAACAGCTGCACAGGTGCTAGCAGCCCGGGACCAACCACCGGAGAGGTGCGGCTCATGCTGCTGGTTTCGGGATGTTTTCGGACGATTTCCCCCATATATATGTGTGTATATATATATATATATATATATATATATATATATATATATATATATATATATATATTAGGGCTGTAGAAATTAACGCGTTAATTTTTGCGTTAGTTTTTTAATATTTAACTCGTTAAAAAAAATTAACGAAATTAACGCAGCTGTGTTTGTTTACTTCATGTGGCGGCTGAGAAACGTAATACGTCTCCATAAGAGCAGGCGCCGCTACTCTAGGAGGGACTTACCTGATTGAAGTAGGCCTACGGGCCAGTCAAGAGTTGAAACATGGACCAGTAAGATCCCAAAAGAGAAAAAAGATTAGATAGATAGAATCCAGAAACGGGCTATAAACGGGACCGAGTACTAGTTCCGACATGTTGTCTCGTCAAGAGAGATGCGCCACCGGTAAGCTGCTGTTTCGCTACATTGAGCTGCGGTTTAAGTTTCTTCGTCTGTGCTGCCGATATGTACGTGCGCGATTTGTTTACTTAACTGTTACGTTGGTCACGCTGATAAAACCTTATTTGCAGTCTGATGTTTAACGCTGTCGACTCGATAGTATCCGTGACTATATTCCAGTAAATGTTTGAAATTGGTGCGTCTCACTGTCACACAAGCTACTTCCTGGTTGCGGTGCTGGAAGGGAAATGTAGTCAATCGCTTTACATCTGTAATGGATTGCTGTGCACAGCGTCGCTATCTAAAACTACACTCAATGTTTTCACTTTAGGCCAACATGCACCTTTGTGGTTTTGGGTTACTGGTTTAATGTGTAACATTGATATTGATATTGATGTGCATTTCTGTTTGTTTTCTCTTCATATTTGCAAAGTTAAGTGATTTAGCATTTAAATATCCATTACTACAAGCTTCAGTCGCAATTTAAAAATGCGATTAATCGCGATTAACTACAGCAAATTGTGCGATTAATTAGTTAATTTTTTTTAATCAATTGACAGCCCTAATATATATATATATATATATATATATATATATATATATATATATATATATATATATATATATATATATATATCCATACAGTACAGGCCAAAAGTTTGGACACACCTTCTCATTCAATGCGTTTCCTTTTATTTTCATGACTATTTACATTGTAGATTCTCACTGAAGGCATCAAAACTATGAATGAACACATATGGAATTATGTACTTAACAAAAAAGTGTGAAATAACTGAAAACATGTCTTATATTTTAGATTCTTCAAAGTAGCCACCCTTTGCTTTTTTATTAATAAGGGAAATAATTCCACTAATGAACCCTGACAAAGCACACCTGTGAAGGTAAAACCATTTCAGGTGACTACCTCATGAAGCTCATTGAGAGAACACCAAGGGTTTGCAGAGTTATCAAAAAAAAGCAAAGGGTGGCTACTTTGAAGAATCTAAAATATAAGACATGTTTTCAGTTATTTCACACTTTTTTGTTAAGTACATAATTCCATATGTGTTTATTCATAGTTTTGATGCCTTCAGTGAGAATCTACAATGTAAATAGTCATGGAAAATTAAAAAGGAAACACATTGAATGAGAAGGTGTGTACAAACTTTTGGCCTGTACTGTATATGTGTGTGTGTATATGTATATGTGTGTGTGTGTATGTGTATATATATATATATATATATATATATATATATATATATATATATATATATATATATATATATATATATATATATATATATATAATGTGTGTATATATATATATAATGTGTGTGTATATATATATGTATGTATATATATATATAATGTGTGTATATATATATATGTATGTATATATATATATAATGTGTGTATATATATATATATGTATGTATATATATATAATGTGTGTATATATATATGTATGTATATATATATAATGTGTATATATATATGTATGTATGTATATATATATGTATATATATATATATATATATATATATACATATATATATGTATGTGTATATATATATATATATATATATATATATATATATATGTATGTATGTATGTATGTATGTATATATATGTATGTATGTATATATGTATGTATATATATGTATGTATATATATATATATGTACATATGTATGTCGTTTGTATGACATTTTGTCACTTCTTTCAATGTTAGTCACTTTTGACGTTTGTTTTCCTATGTTTTTGTCAAATATTTTCAATGCCTTTTCCCCCTCTGCTTTTTCTGACATTTTTGTCGCATTTTTCTATGTTTGCCGCTTTTTCAAATATGTGAGATCTATAAACAATCTGACGGTAAACAGTACGTATGTGTGTTTTTTATTTTTAAGAAAGTTTGAAAGAAAGTTGTCATGCATTCATCATGAGTTTCAGACCTCGGTCTGTGAAATTGGCTTCCTTTTAGGGCAGGAAATCAATCCTGAGAGTGATGGGAACCTGATTGAACGACTTGGTTGTTGTTGTCTCTCTCTGTGTTCCCAGTCTGGGAGAGACCGTGAGTTGATGTCTGGGGACAACATGTCTTCACCGCGCTGCTTCCAGCTGCTGCTGTCCTGCACCCTGCTGCTCCTGCTGCTCCGGTTTCCCTCAACTCTGTCCAGACCGGCCACCGAGGACGCAGACACACGTAAGATACCTTATACATGTCCCAACGCAGAAACTAAATCAAACTACCAAAAGCCGTCTTGGTTCATCTTTCCACTGTTCCAACAATCACCACTCTGGTTTGGTTGAAATAAACCCTTAATTCACCCTTTTACATGTGGAGATATGCTGGCTCTATACACGCTAAAAGTCCTGATTATTTACATGGAGTCTGGTGGAGATATGCTGGCTCTATACACGCTAAAAGTCCTGATTATTTACATGGAGTCTGGTGGAGATATGCTGGCTCTATACACGCTAAAAGTCCTGATTATTTACATGGAGTCTGGAGGAGATATGCTGGCTCTATACACGCTAAAAGTCCTGATTATTTACATGGAGTCTGATGGAGATATGCTGGCTCTATACACGCTAAAAGTCCTGATTATTTACATGGAGTCTGGTGGAGATATGCTGGCTCTATACACGCTAAAAGTCCTGATTATTTACATGGAGTCTGGTGGAGATATGCTGGCTCTATACACGCTAAAAGTCCTGATTATTTACATGGAGTCTGGTGGAGATATGCTGGCTCTATACACGCTAAAAGTCCTGATTATTTACATGGAGTCTGGTGTAGTTTGGTGATGGTGATTTCGGGGCTGTTTCATGTTAAACTAAAAGGATCTTACTCTTTAACCATAAGGTCTATCTCTGTAGGGATCCTTTCATAATGTTGTCAGACACTTTGAATAATAATCTGAGTCTGTCAGCAGCAACAACAGAACTTTTAGTGGACTCTGACTGATGCGGGACATTTGTCCTGTAGGGTTACATTACAGCCCGGTTTGCGGCAGCTGGTTACAACACTGGACACGTTTCAAAGATTGTTGTTCCCATCAGTCACTTAGACACATAAAACATGAGAAAATAGGGTCCATCTTGAAGAAATAAAGCTGTTGCTTTGTTGTTTCACTACTCAGAGTTCAAACTAATACGTACTGAAACTATTAGTCGACTAATTAGTCATTTGACAGAAAATTAATGCAACTGTTGCATAAAGAAGTGCCAAAAGATCTCCTGTTCCAGCTTCTTACATATGACGTTTTGTTGCTCTTTCTTGGTCTAATGTGACTATAAAGTTTTTGGAGTTTTGGATGAAACAAGACATTTTAATGGTTTAATGCGTAAAAAGACCCCAGAACAGGCTCAGCCATCTCTTCAGAAGTTACACAGAATGTTTTTTGTGTAAATGCAAAGATGCCAGAGAGACAAGAGCCAAGCTCTCTTTTGTCCTTGTTTGACATACAGTACACTGACCTTTTTAATTAACTTTAATTAGCTGGAGCAGAGCCTGTTTACCGGTTAACGGTTGTCATTATTGCCGCTGGACTCGGCTGCAACCAAACGTTCAGATCCTTTTACTTGCGTTAACCCTCCCGGTGTCCTCGGGGTCTAATTTGACCCATTTGCAAAAAACTTTCTACCTCAGAAATTTGGATTTCGTTAAAAAAATTGTCAAAATAGTGGGCTCTTTCCTACACTGTACTTGGTTGTGTGTGTGAAGGTGAGAGCTTTCTGGATTGACTTTTGTGACGTTGTGTCTAAGATTAATCAGTAGGGCTGTGCTCGATTGAAGAACTTCTTAGTCGACTAACAATCATTCAATCGTATCGACTAATCGATTAGTTGATTTAATCGACAGATCTTTAAATCTGAGTTTCTCCGCAAAGAGTCGTGCTAAAAGCACCACTTTAATTCTTGTGTTTACCAGAGATGTGCTCGTACGTTTCTTGGAAATAAGTCATTCAGCATGAAAAAAGCTTCAAACATGACTAATCGACTAAAGAGATCTAAGATGACTAAGACCAAAACAACCGATTATTCGACTAATCCACTAAGAGGGAGCAGCCCCATTAATCAGATTTCATTACCTGTTGACCCAGAATTTTGCTTGCTGGGGAACTTCATGGAAATTTATCAACTACTTAACAAATTTCAAATAAAATCTTTGGAAATAGCCCTGGCATTGCCCAGAAAATGTATTGCCGTCACATGGAAGTCTGATTCCCCTCTATGCATGACTAAATGGTATTTAGAAATGAATAACTATGTGCCTTTTATAGAAAAAATAACATATAATCTTAGAAAGTGATACAACACCTTTTTATTAAAATTTGGCAGGCCTATCTAGATTATGTGGATAATGTGACTGACCTCAAAACATTGTATACATACTTTAAAATATCGGAGCATCCTTTTAGGGAGGGAGATGGGGGGTTATTTGTTTGTTCCTGTTCTTGTAAACTGGAAAATGAAAGTAAAGTATTCCAAAAAAAAAAACAATTGTCGAAATAAATAACCGACATGGTTCCATACAACGTTCTTCACAAGTCAAATACATAATCAGTTCACTACTTTCATTGAATTTGGGTGTTTGTTTTCAATTTTATTACATTTTGGAAACTTTTTTTTTTATAAAAGAACGTTGAAAAAAGTGACTTAAATGTTGGAAAAAGCATCAAAAACGTGGAAGAAAACCCTGCAATAGCGCATGAAATATCTTCAAAAACATCGGAAAAGCTCCAGGAAGATTGGAAAAACTGACAAAAAAAATTCTTTTTTTAAAATTTTGACCCAGAAAAAACTAAGTTGCTTGTTGGTCGAGAGTTAAAGTTGCGTCCTGGGAATTCTCCTTAGTAACAGAGCTGAATTTCACATTTCCGTAAGCAAAAAAAAATAATCAATGTGCAATAATACGTGAATTAACAAAAGGTTTCTTAACATCAAGCCAATAATCTGTCCACGTACAGTACAGGCCAAAAGTTTGGACACACCTTCTCATTCAATGCGTTTCCTTTTTATTTTCATGACTATTTACATTGTAGATTCTCACTGAAGGCATCAAAACTATGAATGAACACATATGGAATTATGTACTTAACAAAAAAGTGTGAAATAACTGAAAACATGTCTTATATTTTAGATTCTTCAAAGTAGCCACCCTTTGCTTTTTTTATTAATAAGGGAAATAATTCCACTAATGAACCCTGACAAAGCACACCTGTGAAGGTAAAACCATTTCAGGTGACTACCTCATGAAGCTCATTGAGAGAACACCAAGGGTTTGCAGAGTTATCAAAAAAAAGCAAAGGGTGGCTACTTTGAAGAATCTAAAATATAAGACATGTTTTCAGTTATTTCACACTTTTTTGTTAAGTACATAATTCCATATGTGTTCATTCATAGTTTTGATGCCTTCAGTGAGAATCTACAATGTAAATAGTCATGAAAATAAAAAGGAAACACATTGAATGAGAAGGTGTGTCCAAACTTTTGGCCTGTACTGTACCTTCTGGCAACAGCAGAATTACCCCCCACTGGACTAATCAACTCAGAGGGGTTCAGCATTACAAAAAAAACCCAAAGTCTCTGTTTCTGCTCAGAAACAGCCCACTGAGACTCTCTGGAAACCTTGTGTTGTGGTGCTGAAAGTCCAGCTTGTGGTTCATGTGCAGCTTCTGTTGAACACATCAGACAGTTCCTAAAGAAAGGACAGGACTGGCTTTTTAGGGAACTACGGAGACTTACAGCAATATGGAGCTGGGTTAATCCTCCATATAGTTTAGGGCTGGGCGATATATCGATATTATATCGATATCGTGATATGAGACTAGATATCGTCTTAGATTTTGGATATGGTAATATCGTGATATGACATAAGTATCTTTTCCTGGTTTTAAAGGCTGCATTACAGTGAAGTGATGAACTTTTCTGAACTTACCAGACTGTTCTAGCTCTTCTATTATTAATGATTATTTATCTAAAATTTATGTGTGAAGATATTTTGTTAAAGCACCAACTGTCAACTCTAGAATATATCGCCGCAATATCGATATGGAGGTATTTGGTCAAGAATATCATGATATCTGATTTTCTCTATATCGCCCAGCCCTATATCAGAAAATATGGGACGTAGAAATAAGCGCTGAAAATGTGTAGAAGAAAAATTTAACAATTTAAAACGTTGGAAAAAAACTAAAACAAACTGAAACATTTGCTCTTACTTTGCAGAAAAAATATCGGGATATATATCGTATATTGATATTCAGCCAAAATATATCGGGATATGACTTTTGGTCCATATTGCCCAGCCCTAATATAGTCTCAGAGAGGCACTGCCCGCCTGACCCATAAGCGAACTAAGCGGCTGCTTAGGGCCCCGTGGCTCCCAGAGGGGCCCCCAGAAGCGCTTCAAATGTCCCACAATAGAGCTCATAACAGAGCCGGTCTATTTAAAGATAGCGTTGCTGCTAATAGGTCTCACATTAGT
>CM046802.1:31812411-31899911 GCA_025617405.1 Perca schrenkii
CAGAGACACACACACACACACATACTACAGACAAGTGGTGCTCTTTGGATGCTTTTATATAGACCTTAGTGGTCCCCTAATACTGTATCTGAAGTCTCTTTTATATAGACCTTAGTGGTCCCCTAATACTGTATCTGAAGTCTCTTTTATATAGGCCTTAGTGGTAACCCTAATACTGTATCTGAAGTCTCTTTTATATAGACCTTAGTGGTCCCCTAATACTGTATCTGAAGTCTCTTTTATATAGACCTTAGTGGTCCCCTAATACTGTATCTGAAGTCTCTTTTATATAGACCTTAGTGGTCCCTCTAATACTGTATCTGAAGTCTCTTTTATATAGACCTTAGTGGTCCCCTAATACTGTATCTGAAGTCTCTTTTATATAGACCTTAGTGGTCCCCCTAATACTGTATCTGAAGTCTCTTTTATATAGACCTTAGTGGTCCCCTAATACTGTATCTGAAGTCTCTTTTATATAGACCTTAGTGGTCCCACTAATACTGTATCTGAAGTCTCTTTTATATAGACCTTAGTGGTCCCCTAATACTGTATCTGAAGTCTCTTTTATATAGGCCTTAGTGGACCCCCTAATACTGTATCTGAAGTCTCTTTTATATAGACCTTAGTGGTCCCCTAATACTGTATCTGAAGTCTCTTTTATATAGGCCTTAGTGGTCCCCTAATACTGTATCTGAAGTCTCTTTTATATAGGCCTTAGTGGTCTCCCTAATACTGTATCTGAAGTCTCTTTTATATAGACCTTAGTGGTCCCCTAATACTGTATCTGAAGTCTCTTTTATATAGACCTTGTTTCCTTTCTTACCTTTGTCTCCTCTCCTCTTGTTTCCTCTCTTGTTTCCTTTTTTCCTCTCTTGTTTCCTTGTTTCCTCTCTTGTTTCCTCATTTCCTCTCTTGTTTCCTTGTTTCCTCTCTTGTTTCCTCCCCTCGTCTCTTGTTTCCTTCTTTCCTCTATTATTTCCTCCCCTCTTCTCTTGTTTCCTTCTTTCCTCTCTTGTTTCCTTGTGTCCTCTCTTGTTTCCTCCCCTCGTCTCTTGTTTCCTTCTTTCCTCTCTTGTTATATCCCCTTGTCTCTTGTTTCCTTCTTTCCTCTCTTGTTTCCTTCTTTCCTCTCTTGTTTCATTCTTTCCTCTCTTGTTTCCTCTCTTGTTTCCTCCCCTCGTCTCTTGTTTCCTTCTTTCCTCTATTATTTCCTCCCCTCTTCTCTTGTTTCCTTCTTTCCTCTCTTGTTTCCTTGTGTCCTCTCTTGTTTCCTCCCCTCGTCTCTTGTTTCCTTCTTTCCTCTCTTGTTATATCCCCTTGTCTCTTGTTTCCTTCTTTCCTCTCTTGTTTCCTTCTTTCCTCTCTTGTTTCATTCTTTCCTCTCTTGTTTCCTCTCTTGTTTCCTCCCCTCGTCTCTTGTTTCCTGCTTTCCTCTCTTGTTCTCCCCTCGTCTCTTGTTTCCTTCCTTCCTCTATTGTTACCTCCCCTCTTCTCTTGTTTCCTTCTTTCCTCTCTTGTTTCCTTGTGTCCTCTCTTGTTTCCTCCCCTCGTCTCTTGTTTCCTTCTTTCCTCTCTTGTTTCCTTCTTTCCTCTCTTGTTTCCTTCTTTCATCTCTTGTTTCCTTGTTCCTCTCTTGTTTCCTTCTTTCCTCTCTTGTTTCCTCCCCTCATCTCTTGTTTCCTTCTTTCCTCTTGTTTCCTTGTTTCCTCTCTTGTTTCCTTCTTTCCTCTCTTGTTTCCTCCCCTCGTCTCTTGTTTCCTTCTTTCCTCTCTTGTTTCCTCTCTTGTTTCCTTGTTTCCTCTATTCTTTCCTCCCCAGTTCTCTTGTTTCCTTCTTTCCTCTCTTGTTTCCTTGTTTCCTTTCTTCTTTCCTCTCCTGATGTTGAATGATGATGTTGAATGATGATGATGATGATGATGAATGAATGTGTGGCTGTCCTGTTGCAGAGCGTTCTCCTCACAGGCCGATCCTGCAGGCCGGTCTGCCGGCCAATCAGACGGCTGTGATCGGCCGCGACGTGAAGTTCGTGTGTCGCGTGTTCAGCGACCCTCAGCCGCACATCCAGTGGCTCAAACACATCACGGTGAACGGCAGCAGAGAGGCGCCGGACGGGCACCCCTATGTGCTCGTCCTCAAGGTACCGGACGCACCGCACGCTTAGAGCTGGGCAATATATCCATATTATATCGGTATCGTGATATGAGACTAGATATCGTCTTAGATTTTGGATATCGTAAAATCGTAATACAGTACAGGCCAAAAGTTTGGACACACCTTCTCATTCAATGCGTTTCCTTTTTATTTTCATGACTATTTACATTGTAGATTCTCACTGAAGGCATCAAAACTATGAATGAACACATATGGAATTATGTACTTAACAAAAAAGTGTGAAATAACTGAAAACATGTCTTATATTTTAGATTCTTCAAAGTAGTCACCCTTTGCTTTTTTTGATAACTCTGCAAACCCTTGGTGTTCTCTCAATGAGCTTCATGAGGTAGTCACCTGAAATGGTTTTACCTTCACAGGTGTGCTTTGTCAGGGTTCATTAGTGGAATTATTTCCCTTATTAATAAAAAAGCAAAGGGTGGCTACTTTACAGAATCTAAAATATAAGACATGTTTTCAGTTATTTCACACTTTTTTGTTAAGTACATAATTCCATATGTGTTCATTCATAGTTTTGATGCCTTCAGTGAGAATCTACAATGTAAATAGTCATAGGAATCTAAAAGAAAAGACTCAAGTAAAGTACAAGTACCTCAACATTTGGTACTGAAGTACAGTACTCGAGTAAATGTACTTAGTTACATGTCTGTCCTTTTCTTTCAGACGGCAGGTTTGAACACGACGGATAAAGAGATGGAGGTCCTGACGCTGAGGAACGTGAGTCTGAACGATGCCGGAGAGTACACCTGCCTGGCGGGGAACTCCATCGGCGTCTCTCACCACTCGGCCTGGCTCACCGTCGTGGACGGTACGTTTAAAGCAGGGGTGTCAAACTCAGTTTCCCAGAGGGCCACACTGGAAAATGAGAATCCTATTAAGGGCCAGACACGTAGAGATTATTGACGTGTGTTTATTTAAGAGAAAAAGTCAAATATTTTGACTGTATTATTCCATGTCTCATATACTGTAGTCTTCTCACTTACATTTTGGGCCTCATAAAGCCCCCAAAAAGTTTGGCAATAAAGTTCCTCAGGCAGCGACAAATACGTTGAATAAAGCGCCAAAAAAGTTGGAAAAAGGCCCAAAAAAAACAAACATCAAAATTGTCTGAAAAAGTGACAAAAACATTGTAAAAAGTGTCAAAAACTTCCGAAAAAGTGGCAAAACATCGAGCAAAGCGTCCAAATCGTTAAAACAAAGCCTAAAGCATTGAAAAAAAGCGCATAAACCGCCCAAAAATGTCACAAAATGCACCAAAAATTAAATAAAAGCACCAAAAACTAGGTGGGCCTAAATTTATTGTGAACCTAAATTGAAATGCGGGCCGGATCAAAACCTGCAGGGGGCCGGATTTGGCCCGCGGGCCTCGAGTTTGACACGTGTGGTCTAAAGGGTTGTACTTAGTGTCTTCATTAATTCATAGGTGTGTTTTGGGGGTAACATGCAATCAACCAATCAGAGATCATCTCCCATTCATCAACCAATCAGAGATCATCTCCCATTCATCAACCAATCAGAGATCATCTCCCATTCCCTTTAAAAGCCAGGCGCATTTGGACCTTGGAGCATTGCTGTTATGATGGAGGATTTACACCCTAATATTTTTATATGTAATCTTCTGCATGTGTGTGTGTGTGTGTGTGTGTGTGTGTGTGTGCTGCTGTGTGTCCCTGTGTGTGTGTGTGTGTGTGTGTGTGTGTGTGCTGCTGTGCGTCCCTGTGTGTGTGTGTGTGTGTGTGTGTGCTGCTGTGTGTCCCTGTGTGTGTGTGTGTGTGTGTGTGTGTGTGTGTGTGTGTGTGTGCTGTGTGTCCCTGTGTGTGTGTGTGTGTGTGTGTGTGTGCTGCTGTGCGTCCCTGTGTGTGTGTGTGTGTGTGTGCTGCTGTGCGTCCCTGTGTGTGTGTGCTGCTGTGCGTCCCTGTGTGTGTAACAAGCATAGTGTGCACGCGCTGTGCACGAGCCTAGGAGCATTTTACTAATGCTCTGTTAAAATAACAATGAAATGCTGCGTTATTGACTTTAGACCAGGTTTTTGTTGGTCAATGGTGCGATCACTTCCCGCTGCCTCAAGATAGCAATACTCCCAGAATGCACCTGAACACACCTCCCTGTAAGACCAGCATGCCCAGAATGCACCTGAACACACCTCCCTGTAAGACCAGCACGCCCAGAATGCACCTGAACACACCTCCCTGTAAGACCAACACGCCCAGCACGCCCATAATGCACCTGAACACACCTCCCTGTAAGACCAGCACGCCCAGAATGCACCTGAACACACCTCCCTGTAAGACCAGCACGCCCAGAATGCACCTGAACACACCTCCCTGTAAGACCAGCACTCCCAGAATGCAACCGAACGCACCTCCCTGTAAGACCAGCACGCCCAGAATGCACCTGAACACACCTCCCTGCAAGACCAGCACGCCCAGAATGCAACCGAACGCACCTCCCTGTAAGACCAGCATGCCCAGAATGCACCTGAACACACCTCCCTGTAAGACCAGCACGCCCAGAAAGCACCTGAACACACCTCCCTGTAAGACCAGCACACCCAGAATGCACCTGAACACACCTCCCTGTAAGACCAGCACGCTCAGAAAGCACCTGAACACACCTCCCTGTAATACCAGCACTCCCAGAATGCACCTGAACACACCTCCCTGTAAGACCAGCACGCCCAGAAAGCACCTGAACACACCTCCCTGTAAGACCAGCATGCCCAGAATGCACCTGAACACACCTCCCTGTGAGAACCGCACGCCCAGAATGCACCTGAACACACCTCCCTGTAAGACCAGCACGCCCAGAATGCAACTGAACGCACCTCCCTGTAAGAGCAGCACACCCAGAAAGCACCTGAACACACCTCCCTGTAAGACCAGCACGCCCACAATGCACCTGAACACACCTCCCTGTAAGACCAGCACGCCCACAATGCACCTGAACACACCTCCCTGTAAGACCAGCACGCTCAGAATGCACCTGAACACACCTCCCTGTAAGACCAGCATGCCAACAATGCACCTGAACACACCTCCCTGTAAAACCAGCACGCCCAGAATGCACCTGAACACACCTCCCTGTAAAACCAGCACGCCCAGAATGCACCTGATGGGCCCACAGATGGGCGTAGGTGCTATTTTCCCATGTTTGTTTGTTGTTTCAGTGACTGTGATTGATAATTGTGAAAGAGATTTTAGTTCCCTACGTTATATAATAACCGTGGTGCTCTCTGTCGTGTCCCAGACCTGCCCCCCGCGGCGCTGCCCTCTCAGACCTACCTGGAGATCTTCATCTACTGCCTCGGCTTTTTCATCGTCGTCATCCTCACCGCCACAGCCGTTGTCTGCCGGCTCTGCTGCGCGCCAAAGAAGAGCGACTTCAGCGGCCAGCTGGCCGTGCAGAAACTGGCAAAGAGCCTTCCTCTGAGGAGACAGGTAACCTACAGATTATTCCTCTGAGGAGACAGGTAACCTATAGATTATCCCTCTGAGGAGACAGGTAACCTATAGATTATCCCTCTGAGGAGACAGGTAACCTACAGATTATCTCTCTGAGGAGACAGGTAACCTATAGATTATCCCTCTGATGAGACAGGTAACCTACAGATTATCCCTCTGAGGAGACAGGTAACCTACAGATTATTCCTCTGAGGAGACAGGTAACCTATAGATTATCTCTCTGAGGAGACAGGTAACCTACAGATTATCCCTCTGAGGAGACAGGTAACCCAAAGATTATCCCTCTGAGGAGACAGGTAACCTACAGATTATCCCTCTGAGGAGACCGGTAACCTACAGATTATCTCTCTGAGGAGACAGGTAACCTACAGATTATCTCTCTGAGGAGACAGGTAACCTACAGATTAGCCCTCTGAGGAGACAGGTAACCTACAGATTATCTCTCTGAGGAGACAGGTAACCTACAGATTAGCCCTCTGAGGAGACAGGTAACCTACAGATTATCTCTCTGAGGAGACAGGTAACCCATAGATTACCATGTTAACTATTTTTTTAATTTTTGAGCGACAACGCTGTAACCGGCAGCCTTGAACCCTTTTTAGTTTAACTTGAAACAGCCCTGAATTCACCATCACCAAATTCCACCAGACTCCATGTAAATAATCAGGACTTTTAGCGTGTATGGAGCCAGCATATCTCCACCAGACTCCATGTAAATAATCAGGACTTTTAGCGTGTATAGAGCCAGCATATCTCCACCAGACTCCATGTAAATAATCAGGACTTTTAGCGTGTATCGAGCCAGCATATCTCCACATGTAAATTGTTGAATTAAGGCTTTATTTGAACCAAACCAGGGTGGTGATTTTTGGAACAGTGGAAAGAAGAACCAAGATTGCTTTTGGTAGTTTTATTTAGTTTCTGTCGACTTTGAATGAAGTGTGTTTTCGATTATCAAAGTCCTGATTATTTAAGTGGAGTCTGGTGGAGATATGCTGGTTCTATACACACTAAAAGTCCTGATTATTTACATGGAGTCTGGTGAAGTTTGGTGATGGTGATTTCGGGGCTGTTTCCTGTTAAATTAAAAGGTCTATCTCTGTAGGGATCCTTTCCATAATGTTATCAGACACTTAGAATAATAATCTGATTCTGTCAGCGGCAACAACACAACTTTAAGTGGATGTAAATTAAAAGCGACTTTTACAATTAAACAACTATACATCACAGCTTGTTTATGTCTTGCTTAATACTGGACAACTTTCGCAGATTGAAGTTACCTTTTTAGGGGACAGAACCACAGATTGGGAGCTCCTTGGTACTGTTGCATGACGCTGACCCAGCCTCTCGGCCTCCTCCCCTCCGCAGGTGTCTGTGGAGTCGGGGTCCTCCCTGCAGTCCGGGATGTGTCTGATGCGCCAGTCTCGCCTCTCCAGCGCGGCCACCACCACCCTGACCGGCGTCTCGGAGTACGAACTTCCCTTCGATCCCGCCTGGGAGCTTCCTCGCGACCGGTACGACTCCCCCAGCTCTCCGCAATCTCACTACCCTCATTCACTCATTGTTAGAACAACAGCAACGGGGCTCGATACAAGCTCAAACATTATACAGCGGGGGTTAGAAGCCAAGAAAAGGCTTCTAAAGATACCAACCCCTTTTTTAAAGGAGAATTCTGGTCAATTTCAACACGTAGCTCTGCTGTTTGTTGTCACGTAGTGCTGTCAGTAGCGAGAAAAACAAAAATAATCGGTGTTGCCTACACCGAGTTATGCTACTGCTATTGCATGCTTTACCCATGCAGCTGAAACGGGGCAGTTTTTAAACGTGCTTTTAGCCTCTTAACATGTTTGAGATGTCATTACAAGTGCCTACCCATGTGAAGTGATTCCTTCTGAGTGAACACAGTAAATTACTGATGGCTGCATTCCACTTAGGAGAGGTCCTGGTATTAAACCATTACTGATGGCTGCATTCCACTTAGGAGAGGTCCTGGTATTAGAGTTTAGATTCTCTGCCCGAGCCCGACCCGAGCCCGACTACTATCCTCGGGCCGGGCGGCCGGGCCGGGCCGGACCGGAAACCTTGATCAAGAATTTGTGACTAATTTTTGACTAGGCTACAGTTACAAAATTCAACATGTGTCATGTGCAGAGTCTCCTCCTCTCGCACGCATCATACCGGGGCTGTATTGTGGAGCTTAAGTGCAACATGGAGCTTGAGGATGAAAAGAAAAAAAGAAAAAGATTACCTTTGAGCAAGTTTGGAGGAAAGTCGGAGGTATGGAATCATTTTAAACAAGTCGTGGGCAGTGACAACATATGTGTCGGCTTTGTTGAGTGCATTAAGTGCGGCCGCTGTTCGCCTATGACAGCTGATAAAACGGAGAAGTGGATGATGAACAGACACATGAAGCAGGCTCGCCATGGCAGAAAAGATGATAGTCAGCCTTCAACGTCCTCTTTTGTTAGTTCTCCAAGCATAGGCTCCCCCTGAGGGCGAGGCAAGCCCTCCCAGAGAAATATGTTGAGTTTTCTTTTTACGTTTCTTCATTCAGATCCATTAGCGATCCGTTCCATTCTGAATAGGCCTAAACAAACAGCGCAGTTTCCATGCTTCGCTCTTGTTGCATTATTCATTGAGATAATTTTAAACAGATTTTTGCAGTTCAAACAACTCTGAATTGTAGTTGGGAACGTCAGTTATGACGGCCCACGGATTAAAAAAGTGTCGGGTTGAAATCGGGCTCGGGCTCATAATTCCAGTTAATGTGTCGGGCCGGGCTCGGACACAACGTGCACGGGCTCGGGCAGGGTCGGGCTTGATTTTTTGGGCCCAATCTAAGCTCTACCTGGTATTAAACCATTAATGATGGCTGCATTCCACTTAGGAGAGGCCCTGGTATTAAACCATTACTGATGGCTGCATTCCACTTAGGAGAGGCCCTGGTATTAAACCATTAATGATGGCTGCATTCCACTTAGGAGAGGTCCTGGTATTGTGCATGCTGACTCACTGAAATATCTTACTGGGACACTTGATGGAACTGAGCCATCGTTAAGGTGATCAATGTCAGCTGTGCTTTTCCTACTATGACAAGTCAACATGTCTGCTGTGATAAAGGTCCATAGAGGTCTGAATTAGCACATCTTGTGTTCACTCAGAAGGAATCACTTCACATGGGTAGGCACTTGTAATGACATCTCAAACATGTTAATAGGCTAAAAGCATGTTTAAAAACTGCCCCGTTTCAGCTGCATGGGTGAGAAATCTAGTAGTAGCATAACTCGGTGTAGGCAACACCGATTATTTTCTTTTTCCTCCCTACTGACAGCACTACGTGACAACAAACAGCAGAGCTACGTGTTGAAATCGACCAGAATTGTCCTTTTAAGTTACACTGGTTACACTCAGCAGCAGGGAAAATTAGAAAAATTTGTCTTAAGAGTCTTTACAGTAATTGTTGATTAGTGGTCTTTTCAAACAAGTCTGAATATTTTGAAAGAAAAAGTTGAATATTTTGAAGCTGAAAAAAGTCTGATGTGTTGGCAAAAGTGTTTGTGACGTGTGTGTGATGTGTGTCTGATGTGTGTGTGATGTGTGTCTGATGTGTGTGTGATGTGTGTGTGCTGTGTGTCTGCTGTGTGTCTGCTGTGTGTGTGTGATGTGTGTGTGATGTATGTCTGCTGTGTGTGTCTGCTGTGTGTCTGCTGTGTGTGTCTGCTGTGTGTCTGCTGTGTGTGTGTGTGATGTGTGTCTGATGTGTGTGTGATGTGTGTGTGATGTGTGTGTGTGCTGTGTGTCTGCTGTGTGTGTCTGCTGTGTGTGTGTGATGTGTGTGTGATGTATGTCTGCTGTGTGTGTCTGCTGTGTGTCTGCTGTGTGGGTCTGCTGTGTGTGTCTGCTGTGTGTGTGTGATGTGTGTGTGATGTATGTCTGCTGTGTGTGTCTGCTGTGTGTCTGCTGTGTGTGTCTGCTGTGTGTGTCTGCTGTGTGTGCGATGTGTGTCTGATGTGTGTGTGTGCTGTGTGTGCGATGTGTGTCTCCTGTGTGTCTGATGTGTGTCTGCTGTGTGTCTGCTGTGTGTGTGCTGTGTGTCTGCTGTGTCTGCTGTGTGTGTGCTGTGTGCTGTGTGTCTGCTGTGTGTGTCTGCTGTGTGTGCTGTGTGTCTGCTGTGTGTGTCTGCTGTGTGTGCTGTGTGTGCTGTGTGTCTGCTGTGTGTGCTGTGTGTCTGCTGTGTGTGTCTGCTGTGTGTGCTGTGTGTCTGCTGTGTGTGTCTGCTGTGTGTGCTGTGTGTCTGCTGTGTGTGTCTGCTGTGTGTGCTGTGTGTGCTGTGTGTGCTGTGTGTCTGCTGTGTGTGCTGTGTGTCTGCTGTGTGTGTCTGCTGTGTGTGCTGTGTGTCTGCTGTGTGTGCGATGTGTGTGTGTGCTGTGTGTGCGATGTGTGTCTCCTGTGTGTGTGATGTGTGTGTGCTGTGTGTCTGCTGTGTGTGTGATGTGTGTGTGCTGTGTCCCGTCCCAGGCTGACCCTGGGGAAGCCTCTCGGGGAGGGCTGTTTCGGGCAGGTGGTTCTGGCCGAGGCCGTTGGCGTCGACAGAAACAAACCCACGCGCCTCACCAAGGTGGCGGTGAAGATGCTGAAAGGTGAGAGCTGCTCCCTCCACTAACTCACCTCATTCTCACCTGGAAAAACACACACACACACACACATGCTCTGTAGTGTACTCATACACACGTGTACTGTAGTATACTCGAGCTAACATGCTTATAGGGAGGTTCTCTATGTGCTCTGACTCTGTGAAGTGCTCTCTGTTTAGAACCTACAACGCTATATACTGCTCAATTGTGGTCTAACTATAAGATAAAGAGTATGCAGAAGCTCAGGGTAGCATATAATGACACAATGATGCTACTGTTCTGGGTCCCGAGGTGGCATAGTGCCAGTCATCTGTTTGTGTCCACTAGAGTGCCAACTTGTGAGGCACTCTTAAAGGAACACGGCGACTTATTGGGAATTTATCTTATTCACCGTAACCCCCAGAGTAAGACAAGTCGATACATACCCTTCTCATCTCCGTGCGTGCTGTAACGCTGTCTGACGGTTCCAGCATTAGCTTAGCCTAGCACAGATCCTGCAGGTAACTGGTTCCAACTAGCCTGCTGCTCCAAATTGTGACAAAAGTGACAAAATAACCCCAACATGTTCCTATTTACATGTTGTGATTTGTAGAGTCACAGCGTGTACAAAAAACAACGTAACATGAGACACAGCAGTCTTCTAACAGTAAACAAACCGGGAACTATATTCTCAGACAGGCTTGCTGCGAGCATATCACTCCGCCCAAGTACTATATTCTTCCGCCTGAGAATATAGTTCCCGGTTTGTTTACAGTTAGAAGACGGCTGTGTCTCATGTTACGTTGTGGTTGTGTGGAACATGTTGGTGTTATTTTGTCACTTATTCGGAGCAGTAGGATTACTGGAACCATTCACCTGCATGTTCTGTGCTGGCCTGATGCCGCTGGAGCCGTCAGACAGCCTTACAGCACGCACGGAGATGAGAAGGGTATGTATGGACTTGTCTAACTCTGGGGGTTACGGTGAATAAGCTAAATTCCCAATAAGTCGGCGTGTTCCTTTAACACAACTGATGTTTAGTTTCATGTGTCGCCTGGACAAGTCAGAGAACCACATAATTGAAGCTCCAGTCAGCCCTGTGAAAAGCTGTTATAGATACACTTCTAGGTTAAGACAGCACTGGTGCAATAGTCTGTATATCCTGTAGGCCACATGTGTCAAACTCAAGGCCTGCGGGCCAAATCCGGCCCCTTGCAGAATATAATCCGGCCCGCATATCAATTTCGGTTCACAATAGATTTTGGCCCACCTATAGTTGTGCGCCAAAACCAAAAACACAGGAAAGTGTTTTTTTAACTGCAGTTACGCGACACTCAAAAGCAGAATTTGGCAGATTTGCCGACTTTGAGACTCAGAAATTCTATATTTATGCCGAAAGATTGTTGTAAAAAAATTTGCTTGATTTGCTACATTCTATGATGGCTAAGGAACATTTTTGCTGACTTATGTAGGGCTTTATGTAGACAAAAATGCAAAAAAAATTATTAAAAAATTCAGAAAAGGTGACAAAAATGTGAAAAAAGGCGACAAAAACGTCTGAGAAAGCCATGAAGAAACATACAAAAATGACTATAGCGATGTCAAAATAGTGAGGTGAAGTAATACAGTCAAAGATATTTGACATTTTCGATGAAACAAAAGCACGTCAATAAACTCTCTACATCTGGCCCTTGGTGTGATTCTCTTTTTCCAGTGTGGCCCTCTGGGAAAATGAGTTTGACACCCCTGCTGTACGCTAATATGCAATTATTATGTATTACTGTATCTTTTTTTTAATACTATGTATACTGTATTATGTGTTATATGGACCTATGTCTGCAATAAAGCTTTTATAAAAATATACACACATACTGTAATATACTCATATACACACATACTGTAGTGTACTCATACAGACGTACTGTAGTGTACTCATATACACATGTACTGTAGAGTACTCAGGCTTGAACCTCTTGTTGTTGTTGAGTGCAGCTGACGCCACGGAGAAGGACCTGTCCGACCTGATCTCTGAGATGGAAATGATGAAGATGATCGGCAAACACAAGAACATCATCAACCTGCTGGGAGCGTGCACGCAGGACGGTGAGTGTGCACGTTAACGCCCGTCCGCAGCGCTGCACACGGGGCGTACCATTTCGCCCCAACAGTTTGGGGAGGAGGGGGGGCGATAAACATAAACGTTTCTCAAGAGCAATTATTGAAATGGACACAAATGTTACAGCCCCATATTATAATTATTAAATAGTCTTATTATTAACGGTGCACCGTGTAGTGTTTTAAGTATTTTATTAGTTAAAATCAATGTCTTCATTCATAAATATGTCCTCATTGGTGTAAAATGACCTCTGCCAATGAGCTGACTTATCCTCGTTAGCGAAGAATTTCTTATCTGTATTTACAATACAGGCCAAAAGTTTGGACACACCTTCTCATTCAATGCGTTTCCTTTTTATTTTCATGACTATTTACATTGTAGATTCTCACTGAAGGCATCAAAACTATGAATGAACACATATGGAATTATGTACTTAACAAAAAAGTGTGAAATAACTGAAAACATGTCTTATATTTTAGATTCTTCAAAGTAGCCACCCTTTGCTTTTTTTTGATAACTCTGCAAACCCTTGGTGTTCTCTCAATGAGCTTCATGAGGTAGTCACCTGAAATGGTTTTACCTTCACAGGTGTGCTTTGTCAGGGTTCATTAGTGGAATTATTTCCCTTATTAATAAAAAAGCAAAGGGTGGCTACTTTGAAGAATCTAAAATATAAGACATGTTTTCAGTTATTTCACACTTTTTTGTTAAGTACATAATTCCATATGTGTTCATTCATAGTTTTGATGCCTTCAGTGAGAATCTACAATGTAAATAGTCATGAAAATAAAAAGGAAACGCATTGAATGAGAAGGTGTGTCCAAACTTTTGGCCTGTTCTGTATATCTGTAAAACTGAATATCTTTGAGTTTTGGAGTTCAAGAAACTGTGATTGCCTTTAAAAAAAAGAAATATATTTTCTGGGCGCCTGGATAGCTCAGTTGGTAGAGCATGCGTCCATATATAGTCATGAAAATAAAAAAAACACATTGAATGAGAAGGTGTGTCCAAACTTTTGGCCTGTACTGTATCTTTACTTTTGAAAAGAGGGGGTGGTCATTAAAGTGTAACTCTCGCCAAAAATGCATCTTAGGGTATTTTTGTGAATGTACGTGAGTTAAACTTTAGTTTCAAAACATATTTGGGACCGAATCGCCACTTTTAAGATTCACCGTATTCTCGTTTTTGGGTCAAATGGCCTTTTGAGTGCTAGGGGGCACTCTCATGCTAGTCTCAAAATAGCTATTTTTGAAATACTAAGAAGTCTCGACACAACATAAAACTATGCTCCAAGTATCACCAGGGGCTCTACACCTTAACGCAAGCATTGACAACATTCTTTGTGTACACAGATTTACTAAAAAGGAGTTTTTGAGCAACTCACCGCAGCTGTTGATTCTATTATTATATATTATCAGTCAAAACGAGTCGATTTCCGAATGCGGATGAACATACTCCATATGAGGAAATGCCATGTAGTTGTAATTCCAATGAGAAAGTGTGTCCAAACTTTTGGCCTGTACTGTACATTAGACGGGCAAGTCCAAGGAGGCTTCCACGTCGTGCCGCTATTTTAGAAAAACTATAATGGCTGAGGAGGGACATAAAGCACTAGCCGACCTGTCTAGCTAATCCACAACAGGCGTTTTCGTTCAGAGCCAGCATCACGTGACTGAAACCAGCTGAAACAGAGAAGGAGATCAGCGAGAGGCGCTCGTCACCGCCCCCAGGCAAATGTGAAAGCCTGCAACTGCACTTTAGTTCATAATGGAGGATCGTACATATGGCGAGCCACAGGAGAAGGACTCCTCGTCGCCCCAAATAAAACGAAAATTGGAAGACATGTCGTCGTAGCTTCTTGGTCCATAACGGCTACCGTAGTTGCAACACGCATTTGAAAAAGCGAGACGCCAGAGAGCGCTATTCGTTTGAATGCAAAATACAATTTCACCGCTAGATGGGAGACATTCCCACACCGTGTACCTTTTTTTTTTTTTAAGTAAAGGATCTGAATACTTCTTCAACCAGTGGTTATAATGTTGAAACCAAACCCACGCCCCCGGCGCCGCGTGTTGTCGTGCGGATGTTCCAGATGTTTAAAGCACATGCTCATTTTCAGGTTCATAACTGTATTTTAAGGATGTACCAGAATAGGGTTTGCATGGTTAAATGTTCAAAAAACACCATATTTTTGTTGTACTGCACATTGCTGCAGCTCCTCTTTTCACCCTGTGTTCAGGTCTTTCTTTTAGCTACAGAGTGAGACCTCTTTTCTTCTTCTGTACTATCTTTGATTGCACTCGCACATGCTCAGTAGGTCAGATGTAGATGATGTCAGCTAGCTCCATAGACAGTAAAAGAAAGGCTGTTTCTCCAACTTCAGTCAGTTCCAAGGCAGGATTAGCTGGGAGACTTCTTCTAAACCAGGGAGCACATTGAAGTAGTTCTTTTGGAGACTATGGTGAACTAGTGTGTGTTGTAGCAGTGCTTTGCTATTGAGAACGAGGTAGCATGCTAGCGTTAGCGTTGACGGTTGTTTCGGCTAGTGACGTCACAAGCTGTGCCAATTTTGACCATCTCACCAGGAGACTTTCTTCATAATATGGGCCCTTTAAAGACAGCTGTGCTGTGTGTCTCGGCCAGGCCCTCTGTACGTGGTGGTGGAGTACGCCTCGCGGGGGAACCTGAGGGAGTATCTGCGCGCTCGGCGCCCGGTCGGGCTGGAGTATTGGACCGGATCCAGGCAGGTGTCCCTGGGCAGTCTGGAGACCAGGGAGCTGGTGTCCGCTGCGTACCAGGTGGCCAGAGGGATGGCCTACCTCGCCTCAAAGAAGGTTAGTCCTTCCATCCGTACCATAGAGTCTCTACCCACATTTAAAACACCTCCCTCAAAACCCACCTTTTCCGAAAGGCCTACCCCACATGATACACTCGCCATCAAAATAATGGATCGATTGCTTTATTTTTTTTTTATCTCAATCTTTTAAATGTATTTGTTTTAATCTTATTTGCCTTTTTTAACTGTATTTTTGCTTGTTTTAAACTGTAAGGTTACCTTGAGTGCTATGAAATGCGCCCATAAATATATGTATTATTATTAGTTTCTGTCGCCTGAAGATCCAATTAAATTCTGCTGCACTTGGATATTGTTATGTACGGTGTCAATGCAAAGAGTATCTTTTTTTCAACCTGGACCCTATTCTGCCATGTTTTTGTGTCTACGTGATGGGAACAACCATCTTTGACATCAGTCCAGTATACAGGCTGCAGTGTTACATTAAACCGTCAGTCAGCGTCCACTAAAAGTTGTGTTGTTGCCGCTGACAGACTCAGATAATTATTCTAAGTGTCTGACAACATTATGAAAGGATCCCTACAGAGATAGACCTTTTAGTTAAAGAGTAAGATCCTTTCAGTTTAACATGATACAGCCCCGAAATCACCATCACCAAACTCACACTTTATTCAAAGTGGACAGAAACTAAATAAAACTATCAAAAGCCGTCTTGGTTCATCTTTTCACTGTTCCAACAATCACCACTCTGGTTTGGTTGAAATAAACCCTTAATTCACCTATTTACATGTGGAAATATGCTGGCTCTATACACACTAAAAGTCCTGATTATTTACATGGAGTCTGGTGGAGATATGCTGGCTCTATACTCGCAAAAAGTCCTGATTATTTACATGGAGTCTGGTGGAGATATGCTGGTTCTATACACGCTAAAAGTCCTGATTATTTACATGGAGTCTGGTGGAGATATGCTGGTTCTATACACGCTAAAAGTCCTGATTATTTACATGGAGTCTGGTGGAGATATGCTGGTTCTATACACGCTAAAAGTCCTGATTATTTACATGGAGTCTGGTGGAGATATGCTGGCTCTATACACGCTAAAAGTCCTGATTATTTACATGGAGTCTGGTGGAGATATGCTGGTTCTATACATGCTAAAAGTCCTGATTATTTACATGGAGTCTGGTGGAGATATGCTGGTTCTATACACGCTAAAAGTCCTGATTATTTACATGGAGTCTGGTGGAGATATGCTGGTTCTATACATGCTAAAAGTCCTGATTATTTACATGGAGTCTGGTGGAGATATGCTGGCTCTATACACACTAAAAGTCCTGATTATTTACATGGAGTCTGGTGGAGTTTGGTGATGGTGATTTCGGTGCTGTTTCATGTTAAACTAAAAGGATCTTACTCTTTATCTAAAAGGTCTATCTCTGTAGGGATCCTTTCCATAATGTTGTCAGACACTTAGAATAATAATCTGGTTTTTGAAATAAAATGTCATATTTGTTAATAGCAGGAAATGAAAGAAATATTTCTGTATAAAATTCTTAATATTCAAGCCCTCAATCTCTCAGAGTTTAGCTTCTTGCTCTAAACTCTTTTCCTGCCGACATCTGGGGGTGAAATTACTCCATTAATTGTGTGTGTGTGTGTGTGTGTGTGTGTGTGTGTGTGTGTGTGTGTGTGTGTGTGTGTGTGTGTGTGTGTGTGTGTGTGTGTGTGTGTGTGTGTGTGTGTGTGTGTGTGTGTGTGTGTGTGTGTGTGTGTGTGTTTCCTCTCAGTGTATTCACAGAGACCTGGCAGCCAGGAACGTGTTGGTCACTGAAGACAACGTGATGAAGATCGCCGACTTCGGTCTGGCCCGAGACGTCCACCACATCGACTACTACAAGAAGACCACTAACGTGAGACTTGGTTAACACTTAGGCTACGTTCAGACTGCAGGCAAAAGTGGACAAATCTGATTTTTAACGACCTGACCAGGTCAGACTTCTTCAAATCTTGCCCAAATCAGATTTTTTCAAATCAGATTTAGACCACTTCCATATGTGGTCCTGAATCAGACCCAGTTCTGATTGGTTTTCAAACAACCAAGGTGGATTTGATGCAACTTTTACGTCAATCTACATCAGAGGTGTCAAACTCAATTTCACTAAAGGCCACACTGGAAACTAAGAATGACATCAAGGGCCGGATATGTTTAGTTTATTCACAGGTTTTTATTTCATCGAAAAAGTCAAGGATCTTTTACTGGATTATTGCGAGTCTCAAATAGTCTTCTCACTTACAGTTTGGTCCACAACAATGTCGTAAAAAGCAACAAAACATTGAAAAAAAATGCCAGAAAAGGCCCCACAATCGTCTGGAAAAAGTGGCATAAACATCGGAAAAAAGGCACCAAAAGCGTCTGCAAAAGTGACAAAAACTTCAGAAAAAGCTACAAAAACTAGACGGGCCAATGTATTGTGAACCCAAACTGATATATGGGCCAGATCAATATCTGCAAGGAGCCGGATTTGGCCCACGGGCCTTGAGTTTGACACGTGTGATCTACATGGACGTTTGTCACAATTAATCGCCAGTGGGAGTCAGCCCTCCACACAGACAGTAACATTAAAAACTTGACTAGGCCTCCACACAGACCTCTGTAGTGAATTTGCAGCAATAACCCCACAAAAGGCCAAAATAGCCAATTTGTCTCCCTTTCTCTTCATTCTTCATCCTCCTCAGCACCTGCTCATTAATGTCACAGCAGCCATTACACAAACATTTTGAAATAAAAGCGAGAATGCTGACTTCCTCCATAACCTCCCCGAACTTTAGTGCAACAGCGTGCTGCCCTATTTCTGATACCGTGGCGGCAGACATTTTGCCATGGCGGGCCGCCACTACAAAATCAACATTAGAGGAAAGACTTGGGTTAGTGGACTGAGTATCGGTGTCTGTCGGGATGATTTTGGTTCTTATGATATTGTGTGTGTGTTCTGACGGATATTTGAACGTTCCTGCAGGGTCGTCTGCCGGTGAAGTGGATGGCGCCAGAAGCTTTATTTGACCGCATCTATACGCACCAAAGTGATGTGTGAGTTTCCCACTTTAAAGACTTGTTGTGTGCGTGTGTTCTGGTTTGAACAGCTGTTGCAATACGACGGTTTTGTGTGTGAGTATTAGGGACCAGAAGTCACGACGACCGAGATATATATATTTACAGTACAGGCCAAAAGTTTGGACACACCTTCTCATTCAATGCGTTTCCTTTTTATTTTCATGACTATTTACATTGTAGATTCTCACTGAAGGCATCAAAACTATGAATGAACACATATGGAATTATGTACTTAACAAAAAAGTGTGAAATAACTGAAAACATGTCTTATATTTTAGATTCTTCAAAGTAGCCACCCTTTGCTTTTTTATTAATAAGGGAAAAACTTCCACTAATGAACCCTGACAAAGCACACCTGTGAAGGTAAAACCATTTCAGGTGACTACCTCATGAAGCTCATTGAGAGAACACCAAGGGTTTGCAGAGTTATCAAAAAAAGCAAAGGGTGGCTACTTTGAAGAATCTAAAATATAAGACATGTTTTCAGTTATTTCACACTTTTTTGTTAAGTACATAATTCCATATGTGTTCATTCATAGTTTTGATGCCTTCAGTGAGAATCTACAATGTAAATAGTCATGAAAATAAAAAGGAAACACATTGAATGAGAAGGTGTGTCCAAACTTTTGGCCTGTACTGTATAAAACAGAGGAAAGCCTCAAATCATCACAGCTTCATTATCAGTTAATCATCTGATTATTTTCTCCATTAACTGATCTGTTGTTTTGTCTATAAAATGTCAGAAACTACTTTTTTTTATTATTATTATTTTTTTGGGCATTTTCGGCCTTTATTTTTATAGGACAGCTGAAGACATGAAAGGGGAGCTGGGGGGGGCGACATGTAGAAAAGGACTGCAGGGCGGAGTCAAACCTGGGCACACTGCATCGAGGAGTAAACCTCTATGTATGGACGCACGCTCTACCAACTGAGCTACCCAGAAAATATTTTTTTTTTTTAAAGGCAATCACAGTTTCTTGAACTCCAAAACTCAAAGATATTCAGTTTTACAGATAGATATATATATATAAAAAAAAACAGAGAAAGGCATCAAATCATCATATCTGAGAAGCTGGAAAAAGCAAAGGGATAAAAATGACTCCGATTGATCGAAAATAGCTACATTTGTAAATTTTGTGCAGCAAGAAAATGTTGTCTGGCAGCTTTTTACGAAATGTAAATTTTAAACTAAAGTTTTCCTGAATTCCATCCAACAGTATGGATGATGAAGACTGTCTGTCTGTCTGTCTGTCTGCTCTCTCTCTCTCTCTCTCTCTCTCTCTCTCTCTCTCTCTCTCTCTCTCTCTCTCTCTCTCTCTGGATGCAGGTGGTCGTTCGGGGTCTTGCTGTGGGAGATCTTTACCCTGGGGGGCTCTCCGTACCCGGGGGTCCCCGTGGAGGAACTCTTCAAGCTGCTGAAGGAGGGACACCGCATGGAGAAACCCTCGGCATGCACTCAGGAGCTGTTAGTATACACACACAAAGAGACACACACACACACAAAGAGACACACACACACACACACACAAAGAGACACATACACACACCACACCCCCCAAACACACACGCATACACACACACACCACACCCCCCAAACACATGCATGCACACACAAGCACACGCGTACACACACGTACATACATACATACACACACACACACAGAGACACACACACATGCATGCACGCACGCACGGAAAGACACACACAGATACACACATGCACGCACAGACAGACACACACATGCACGCATCGACAGACACACACACACACACACACAAACCCCACAAACACACACACACACACACACGTGCATACATACACACACTCCCTCCATCCTCCGATGTAACTTCAGTGACACTAGCTCTAAACACTGAGCTCCAAATAACTTGAATACAGTTTGTATTTTTCTCGGCGCCAGTAGTGGAAAGTAACATTTACTCAAGTACTGTACTTAAAGGCCGACTCGTTGTACATTTACATTACTACGTGTAATGTGTGTGCAGGTTCTGTAAAGATGAATGCCCTCAAACCGTTTAAACAGTAAGCAAGGATTTTATTCATTTCACAATAGTTAGTCCTAGTTGGCGATACAGGTGAGAAATTGTCATCACCTCAAAACAGTGGCATAAGTCTTAACACTGTGCCCCTTTAACACAAGAAAAGCATGACACAATTTAGACACATTTAGGAATACAACAAATGCCATAAAACAAACAATACACCCATAACCTTCATAAACAAAGATGCGTACCGGTCTAAAATCAGCTACTATAAACGATAGACTAGACCTTCACACTATACAATACAAACAAACGTTCACAATTCATATAGCACAACAGTATAAATAGCATATAAATAACATAAAGCCTAAGTGCCCAAGAGGAAGAAACTGCTCCACGCTGCCAGGTAATCAGTGTCCAACAAACATTACCCTCCAGCTGAGTTTGACGCTCCCTTATGCCGTCATCAGCAGCGTGCCCGACTACCGTGCGCGTAACCACACCTGTAGCGGCAGCACCTCACACTACGTTTTGGTTTAAAACTACACTACAGCAGCATTTCTGAACCCCTGAAACAGAGACATTAGGAAACACTGCTGAAAACTCTGGTGGTTGCTTTGTAGTCTGGACGGGCCCAAACGGACAGAGGTTGTTTCTTGGTGTACAAGAGGAAAAAATAGGAGGGGACCCAGAACGGAACCCTGAGGGACCCCAGTAGTGAGGCTACAACGTTGTAATGGATTGTTAAATTGTATCTTAACGTGTACAGTACAGGCCAAAAGTTAGGACACACCTTCTCATTCAATGAGTTTCCTTTTTATTTTCATGACTATTTACATTGTAGATTCTCACTGAAGGCATCAAAACTATGAATGAACACATATGGAATTATGTACTTAACAAAAAAGTGTGAAATAACTGAAAACATGTCTTATATTTTATTCAAAGTAGCCCCCCTTAAAACACACTTCAATCAATGAGGAAAGAAACTAAATAAAAAATATCAAAAGCCATCTTGGTTCAACTTTACACTGTTCCAACAATCACCACTCTGGTTTGGTTGAAATAAACCTTTAATTCACCCATTTTTTAAAAGTGGCTATTCTGTCCTAAATATACTTTTAAACTAAAGTTTGACTCGGGTACATTCACAAAAACACCCTAGGATGCATTTCGGCGAGAGTTACGCTTTAAGGAAGGCTACTACTTGAAAAACAAGTTTTAGAAATCCCTCAGTAATGCAATCTGTGAGAGAACAGCGAACATTTACATAACCAACCTTTTTATTTCTGAATGAGAAATGGATAAATGAAGCCAGAAATGTTCGCTGTCTGACGGCTGGTTTGTGTTTTATCAGGTACCTGATGATGAGAGACTGCTGGAACGCCGTTCCGTCTCGCAGGCCGACCTTTCTGCAGCTAGTTGAAGATTTAGACCGCACGCTTTCTCTGATGGCGAACCAGGTAATGTGTTCTTCTGCTTCCAGAAAATAGGTACAAATATGAATCATGAATCAGCATATTCTCACATAGACACACCATTCAAACTGTTAAATGTTTGCCTTGAAATCGCCATCACCAATCTCCACCAGACTCCATGTAAATAATCAGGACTTTTAGCGTGTATAGAGCCAGCATATCTCCACCAGACTCCATGTAAATAATCAGGACTTTTAGTGTATAGAGCCAGCATATCTCCACCAGACTCCATGTAAATAATCAGGAATTTTAGAGTGTATAGAGCCAGCATATCTCCACCAGACGCCATGTAAATAATCAGGACTTTTAGTGTATAGAGCCAGCATATCTCCACCAGACTCCATGTAAATAATCAGGACTTTTAGTGTATAGAGCCAGCATATCTCCACCAGACTCCATGTAAATAATCAGGAATTTTAGAGTGTATAGAGCCAGCATATCTCCACCAGACTCCATGTAAATAATCAGGACTTTTAGTGTATAGAGCCAGCATATCTCCACCAGACTCCATGTAAATAATCAGGAATTTTAGAGTGTATAGAGCCAGCATACATTAAGTCATTATATTACATTATGTCAATGATGGGTCCCCACAAAGATAGTAAAACAAACTTGTGTGTGTGTGTGTGTGTGTGTGTGTGTGTGTGTGTGTGTGTGTGTGTGTGTGTGTGTGTGTGTGTGTGTGTGTGTGTGTGTGTGTGTGTGTGTGTGTGTGTGTGTGTGTGTGTGTGTGTGTGTGTGTGTGTGTGTGTGTGTGTGTGTGTGTGTGTGTGTGTGTGTGTTGGTACTGTCGGAGATCTAACGGTTGTGTCTCTGCAGGAGTACCTGGACCTGGCCGCCCCTCTGGTCCAGTATTCTACCGTCAGCTCCCCCGTCTCGGATCATTCCGGTAACTCCACATAAGAGCGTCCTGGGACTTTTTCCTTTTCCTTCCCCCCCCTTTCCTGGATCACCTTCAGCCCGTTTCCTCTCGGCCCGGTTGGCGGCAGGGGGGGGCAGGGGGCCCAGACGAGGCCCGGGCTGCCGGTGGCGGTCCCAGACGGGTCTGTCAACAGCAGCCTGATGTGAAGAACAGCTGGACTGAGCCGGACTCAGGAAGCAGCTGGCTCATTTCAGAAAGACGGGGGCCGAGACCAAGACTGTGAGAGCTGCTGCACACATCTGTGCATCTGTGCTTTTGGTTGTTGATGTTATTAATAATAATAATATTAATGTTCTCCGTGTGAATATTGTATATAATAGTTTGTGTCAAAATGGAAGACCAAAAACTGGATTTATGAGAGAAATATGAAATGAAAAAGGGTAACGTAAAGACACAGACACTAAAAGAATATCTGAATGAACAAAAAGGTAGAAATTAATCTATGAATGTGCGAAGAAAAATCCATTTCTATTTCATTTTACTTTTTTTTTTTTCCCCTTTCATCTGCCTCCCTAAATTCCTCCTGGAAACAATCACGTCTTATTTAAAAAAAAAAAAAAATGACACAAACCGTACTCAATTATCAAAAAAATGTTAATAGTTGCAGTGGTGTAGTCTAATGTGTTTTAACAGGTATACTGTTCTACATAAATATATGGACCAGAATGGACCTATCAAAGTGGGGCATCTGGGTCTGCTCCCCCAAGGAAATTTTGAGCGTCAAAGACTTCATTTTCTGCATTTTGATACACTTTAATTCACCAATTTACAGTGGAAACACCTGTATTCAGCCTATGTGAAGAAAAACACAGATGACAATTAGAGATGGCTCCAATACTGCCTTAAACGCTGGTATCGGTATCGGGAAGTACTGGAGTTAATGCACCGATCCGATACCACGTAATAAAGCCCTAAAGAAAATCTACGTTAAAGTAGTTTATTTATGTTCTTTTTCCGTTATAACTGACTGTCAAACTGGACAATAAAAGAAAGTTCTGTGTTTGTTCATGTTTCACAAAGAGTTTAACCTGAGCCAGACAGACAACAAAGATAGAAATCATATCACATCCATACAGGGATAGTCTTATACAGTTGTTAAAACATAATAAAATATATGACACACTGGTATCGGATCGGTACTCGGTATCGGCCGATACGCATGTTCAGGTATCGGAATCGGTATCGGGAAGCAAAAAATGGTATCGGACCATCTCTAATGACAATTCAAAAATATATCAAAAAGATAATGGAAAGTATGTTGTTATGTGCCATTTCACATTTTTCAGCGGGTATATGGAAATACTGGAGCTTTCTTAGTGGGTATACTGCGTATACCTGCGTATCACGTAGACTACACCACTGAATAGTTGCCAACTAATTGATTCATCCGTTAATCGTTGCAAATACACTTTTGCTTTTTGTGATGTTTTCAGCACTTTTTTTCCCCACGTTTTTGTTGCTACTTTCGACGTTTTTTCGACATTTTTGGCGCTTTATTTCAACGCTTTTGTTGCTTTTAGGCCGGTTACACACTGCCTGCGTGGCGTGTCAGCTGCGTGGATTTTTCTACGTCTTTACACACCAGAAAGGTGTCTGACTGCTGCTGCTGCTGCTGCTAGCCTTGTCTGGACACATGTATGTTTCCCATTGATAAAATTAAATACCATGTTCACCATAAATATATACTGATCTGATTACAGCAAAGACAATGTCGGCAGTATTGACAGCAAAATAGGCTCCAGAATATTTCCTTCTGTATTGACAGGTGACATATTAGAAAATCTATTTTTTTTTATTACATTTATGTCAAAACCTCGAGACTTTCAGACATCAGCATGTCATTTATTAATATATATTAGTGTGTAAATGACATATAAACATCTTTTCCTATTCTATTTTGCCTGGAAACGCTTGCGTGTGACGTGAACAAATAGGCGTTGGTTCTATTTCTAGCATGCACGCGTTTTTCGGAGATCTGCGTGTCACGCGGGCATTGTGTATGCTCTAACCTGTTAACATGGGAGCCGAAATATAAACGGACACGCCACGCAGCTAATCATGCTCGCGCCACGCATCTAGTATGTAACAGGTCTTACTGATCTTTTTGGCTCTAGAAACCAACTCCTTTCTAGATAGATTTAGTTGTGCGTTGATCCATTCATTTATTCTGCTTTAGTATTTGTGTTTTTCTCCGCAGTAAATTAAGTCTTGTGGCCAAAGATGTCTGCCAGTGTTACACCTCAGCATTGCACTTATCCTCCCGCTGATCACACACACACACAGACACACACACACACACACACACACACACACACACACACACACAGCCTGCCATTTACAGAAAAAGCTTCTCCTTGAATGTGTAAAATATCTGATTAACAACAGTATTAAAATATTTTTGACTTTTTACTCCGGTGAAGACTTTGTGGTGATGGACAAAATGTGTGTTTGTATTTGTACAATTGTTTTGGAGTAATCTGTGTCTGAGAGAATTTCACAGCTAAAAAAACATTTTGTTCCCTTTTATACAGTTTTTCTCCCTCACAAACTGAGCTTTTTTTCAGTCAAGTGCCCCCCCTTAAAGCTGCTGGGTGCTGATATTCACTACCACCAATATAAAGAACCCAGAACTTAAGTTTTTATAAGCTGTAGAACCAAAAAAACTGAGCTGTTATGAAGGGATGCACCGAATCCAGATTTTTGGGGCCCGGCCTAATCCTGAATCGACTGGTTGAGATTGTGCTCAACTCCTCCTCCTACGGTGGCCGAGACGGTTCAACACAAATACAAAAGCCACACCACAAACACAAAAGCTAAAACACAAATACAAAAGCTACAACACAAACACAAAAGCTAAAACACAAATACAAAAGCTACAACACAAACACAAAAGCTAAAACACAAATACAAAAACTACAACACAAACGCAAAAGCCACAACACAAATACATAAGCTGGAAGCGGATGTGGTTGACAAACGGAGCCGGAGGAGGAAAGTTCTTGTTTGTTTGAGAAGTAAGTGAAACATGGTTCCTTGCTCATTATGATTACTGTTGCAATGTGATTGTCACAAATAAGCAGCATTGTTCAATATCTTTTTTTATTTTCATATGTACTCTGCCATTTAGGCTACGAAGCTACAGCTATAATGTTATCTAAATGACGCCCAGCGTCTTTTACCCGTGAGTCCTACATTTAAAGTCTATAGTTTGTCACGTTTAGTGAAGCTGTTTAAATCACACAAATATTATATCCCACTATTACGTGCTTGTAACTTGTTAACCGTATCTATCTGGTTAGCGATCAGATCCCAGTGGCAAATTCCCTCGATACTCTTGGTTTGGAAAGTGTGTGTGTGTGTGGTTATGTTTACTGTAAACAGATGTTTAAAGTGAATGCTAATTATTTTACCTTCAATATGCTGCCTATTATAGTGTTAGGGGCGTTATATGTCATACATACACACATACATGGGTTGGTCTGAATGAAATAAACCCAGAATTTGAAAAATTACCTTGCTTTGTGCTTAGTACTGGAAAATAAAATAAGTAAATAAATAGAATTCAGACTGTGGACTCCTGTGTTTACACTGTATTTAAAGCCATGTAAAAGGGTTTGTTCATAGACTGTATATTACCATTTGTACAGTCTATGGTTTTGTTGCATGTCCTTAGTCTTACCCCTACAAATAGGCACACACACACTTTCCTTTGTAACCTATATGGAGAGTACATACATACATATGAAAATACAAAGATATTGAACAACATTGGTTATTTGTGACACTCACATAGCAACAGTAATCCTAATTAGCAAGGAACCATATTTCAATTACTTCTCAAACATGCAAGAACTCCTCCTGCTCATACGCTGACTTCTGTTGTCACTCACTTTTGTTGTCCCTTATGTATTTGTGTTGTGGCTTTTGCATTTGTGTTGTGGCTTTTGCGTTTGTGTTGTGGCTTTTGCGTTTGTGTTGCGGCTTTTGCGTTTGTGTTGCGGCTTTTGCGTTTGTGTTGTGGCTTTTTCGTTTGTGTTGTGGCTTTTGCGTTTGTGTTGTGGCTTTTGCGTTTGTGTTGTGGCTTTTGCGTTTGTGTTGTGGCTTTTGCGTTTGTGTTGTGGCTTTTGCGTTTGTGTTGTGGCTTTTGCGTTTGTGTTGCGGCTTTTGCGTTTGTGTTGCGGCTTTTTCGTTTGTGTTGGGGCTTTTGCGTTTGTGTTGTGGCTTTTTCGTTTGTGTTGTGGCTTTTGTGTTTGTGTTGTGGCTTTTGTGTTTGTGTTGTGGCTTTTGCGTTTGTGTTGTGGCTTTTTCGTTTGTGTTGTGGCTTTTGTGTTTGTGTTGTGGCTTTTGCATTTGTGTTGTGGCTTTTGGGTTTATGTTGTGGCTTTTGCGTTTGTGTTGAACCGTCTCGGCCACCGTATCCTCCCATCCTCAGTCCATGAACCCAGTAAACACATGAATGAAGTAAACAGGGACTGTCCTTCCTTTGCTGTACCTGAAGTTGCTGCTGTTGCTGATGTTTCAGACCAGATGTTGTAACACTGGCCATGTTGTGTATAGTTCAGGGTCCTCGCCACCACCAGACCAATCAGCATTGAACAGATTGAACATGTAGCTGGACTTGAAATGGCCTTCTTTTGACTGAAAGTACTGCCAAACAACAACTTTTTATGCTCACCAGATCCATGTCCACTTCCTCACAGCCTACTGCATTGAACTAGCCTAGAAATCTAGACCATCCTAGCGGCAGCAAATGTAATCTGCAGCCAGTGTTGTCTAACAACTCTCCGTTGGCTTGCGTGCTGGAAAAACCAAACTCTAGTCAGGCCAATGACATCGTGTGTAGAGTGGGTGGGCGGGGCTTATGGCTGCTGCTGCTGCTGGTGAACAGAGGTCTTCTGGAAGACTTGGAGTTCAGCTTTTCTTTGAGAAAAGAACAAAGAACGGCTCTGAAGTCATTCTTAAAAAAGGGAAGATGTGTTCGGAGTTTAAAGTTTAATCTATCAACTAGCGTTGCTCTGATTGGTTGTAGAGCTATCTTATTGCGTGCAGAGGGAAATTTGAAAGACAACCGTTTGTCCCGCCCCTTCGGATTGAGCCCTGACCAATGGGGAGTTCCCAGACCCAACATCTGGATGTGGGTTTGACTTGTCAGACTAGCATTGAACGCTCCACCTACATAAACACCTTCCCGGGTTCGGTTCAGCAGAAACCGTACCCCGTCAAAAAGCCCAATATTCGGTTGAAATCCTGGATTCAGTGCATCCCTGCTTTTATGAAAACAAAAGTGGAACCAGACGTGAGGAAACAGCAGAGAGAATGGAGGGACACTAACGGTGCGTTCTTCTTGTCTTGTAATCGCGACTAGTAGCTTGAGTGTGACGTCACATCAATGTCGAACAACGAATAACCGCAGGGTTTTTGCTTTTCTTTTTGTCACACAAATACTACGAGTCGGTGAAAAGATGGATTTTTGTAACATTTTTAGTAACATTTGGGATTCTATTCACCCAGTTATTGACATATTACACAAATATATTTCACAGTTTGATACATGAAAATTACGTTTTGATTAACGTTAGGCTACGTTAGGCAATTTCAGCTACACAACCTACACAATAACTAATCAGGCGGTATTTAACTCCTAATAAGACTGTAGAGACATGCCTATAGGTAGTAGTATACAGCGCTATGTTTAACTCCTAATAAGACTGTAGAGACATGCCTATAGGTAGCAGTATACAGCACTATGTTTAACTCCTAATAAGGCTGTAGAGACATGCCTATAGGTAGCAGTATACAGTGCTATGTTTAACTCCTAATAAGACTGTAGAGACATGCCTATAGGTAGCAGTATACAGTGCTATGTTTAACTCCTAATAAGACTGTAGAGACATGCCTATAGGTAGCAGTATACAGCGCTATGTTTAACTCCTAATAAGACTGTAGAGACATGCCTATAGGTAGCAGTATACAGCACTATGTTTAACTCCTAATAAGACTGTAGAGACATGCCTATAGGTAGCAGTATACAGCGCTATGTTTAACTCCTAATAAGACTGTAGAGACATGCCTATAGGTAGCAGTATACAGCGCTATGTTTAACTCCTAATAAGACTGTAGAGACATGCCTATAGGTAGCAGTATACAGCGCTATGTTTAACTCCTAATAAGACTGTAGAGACATGCCTATAGGTAGCAGTATACAGCGCTATGTTTAACTCCTAATAAGACTGTAGAGACATGCCTATAGGTAGCAGTATACATCACTATGTTTAAATCCTAATAAGACTGTAGAGACATGCCTATAGGTAGCAGTATACAGCACTATGTTTAACTCCTAATAAGACTGTAGAGACATGCCTATAGGTAGCAGTATACAGCGCTATGTTTAACTCCTAATAAGACTGTAGAGACATGCCTATAGGTAGCAGTATACAGCACTATGTTTAACTCCTAATAAGACTGTAGAGACATGCCTATAGGTAGCAGTATACAGCACTATGTTTAACTCCTAATAAGACTGTAGAGACATGCCTATAGGTAGCAGTATACAGCGCTATGTTTAACTCCTAATAAGACTGTAGAGACATGCCTATAGGTAGCAGTATACAGCACTATGTTTAACTCCTAATAAGACTGTAGAGACATGCCTATAGGTAGCAGTATACAGCACTATGTTTAACTCCTAATAAGACTGTAGAGACATGTCTATAGGTAGCAGTATACAGCACTATGTTTAACTCCTAATAAGACTGTAGAGACATGCCTATAGGTAGCAGTATACAGTGTTATGTGTACGACTTCTTCATTTGGTTACAACAAAGACAAAAGTGCTTAAAATTGTAGAAAACCACAATGTTTACTACGTGTGATGCACAACGTAGCCATCTTTGAAAGTGAACTCGGGGTCCTCTGAGTTCAGACGACTTGACGAGTCGTATATATACGACCTCGGGGGGGCGCTCTTTTTGCAACTTCCGGTTCTGTATATATATATATATATATATATATATATACACACACACACAGACACACACACACACCTAACCCACACAGGCACACTCATGCATATATATATATATATATATATATATATATATATATACACACATACACACCTAACCCACACACATGCACATACACACAGGCAGATACACACATGTAACACACACAGGCACACACACACACACACACACACACACACACACACACACACACACACCTAACCCACACATGCACATACACACAGGCAGATACACACATGTAACACACACAGGCACACACACACACACACACCTAACCCACACATGCACATACACACAGGCAGATTCACACATGCGCGCACACACAAGCATACATGCAGATACACACAGACACTCACACCGAGAGAGCCTGAAGCGTTTCCGTCCCAGCGAGAGGAGAGGTCAGGAGGCTGCTGTGAACGTCCATCATGCAGATCCGTCTGGGACATCTTCTTCCCTCCGTAGCCTCCGGCTGACTTCACACACACACACACACACACACACACACACACACACACAGACACACACACACACACACACACCTTCTTACAGCCTGGTACTAAACAGAGTCAGTCCAACAGCCTCGGGCCACTTCCTGTTTCCAGCAGGTAAACCCCGTACCGTCAAGCTTTTAATGTCTGTCTTTAACGTCTTTCTTTAAAACAAAAATGAAGCCACAATGTAAATTTACCTGTACCCTTCTATTGTTTGTGCTAATAATTCCCTCAGAGATCTGCCCTGAAACTCTGAATCACTTCCAAAGAAATGTTCTCCTTCTCTCAAAAAAAAATACTGAGTATAAAAACAATCCAATACCGTGTTGTTGTTGGCTATGTGCCGAACTACTTCTTAGACTAGCTGTTCTCAAACTTTTTTCAGTAATGTTCCCCTTTTGAATTATTTCTTTAAGTCAAGTATCCCCCCCCCCACCCCTGACCAGTGCTAATCATTTTCGGTAGGAAAACAAAAAAAAAGTGTATATAAAGAGGAACAGTACAGCGCTGTCAGAGATAGATTTACTAAACAACAGCACCTTGGACCTGGAAAAAGATTTTCGAGAATGCGAAAAAGAGACAACAATTGTAAAAAAAAAGACAAAAAGATGGTAGATAGAAAGAAGGAAGGAAGGAAAGAAGGAAGGAAAGCAAGAATAGGTCAAAATAGTATCAGAAACTTCAAAATAACAGTTAACCCATTAACGCCAACTGTCTCTAATTTGCATCAAACACCTTCCATTCTGACTGCAGGCGAGATAGCGTGTGTATTCCCCCAATGCCGGTTTGTTTACATTCGATACATACCTAGGAACCTTTTGCACGCACTGGTTTCTCGTAGGACCGGTCGGAGTGGGAACTACATCCAGTTCAGGGAAGCGAAATTAACCCTAACCCTAACCCCTAACCCTAACCCCTAAACCTAAAAAGACTACTGTCAATGTTAGGGAGTAGGAGAGAGTTTTCTTTCTTGCTGTTGTCAAGATTCATTTATTTGTCAATTACTTTGTGACATGAATAAAATCTACATATCTGAGATGGGGAAATGTGTTTTATTAATTTTACCATTTTGTAAAGAATTTTTTTTTAAAAAGGACAGTAGAAGGAAGGAAGGCAAGAATAGGTCCAAAGAAGGAGACACAGATGTCACAAAAATTCTCCATAAAGAGGAACACAGTTCTGGACAACAGCCTTTGTAACTATTAAACATTTAGTTAAATATCTCACACACCCCCTGCAGTCCTCCAGAGGACCCCTAGGGGTACACGGACCCCCTTTTGAGAAACACTGGGTTAGACGATAACTTGCGGAGCCCCTTAAGGGGAACGGGCCTCATTCACCAACCGTTCTTACAGACTAGTAGCCGGGACACACCAGCCAGACGGCCAACCCTCAGTTCCCGCAATTTCATCGCATAAAATTGCATAAATATCATATAGCATATTCCATCACATTTTTGCCCATATTATGGATTTGGGGTGTTCTTTTGTGTCTCTGGTGCTTCCACACACATAATAACTTTGAAATAAACCCATCCATGGTGTTCTGAGTGAGATCTGGTTTCTGAATGTGTCCTGCCTTCAGTCTCCTGGTGAGCTGGTCAACATCGGCTCGGACTGTGACGTCCGAAATGAGCTGGCTAACCACAACCGTTAGCTCGTAGCGTTAGCGTTAGCATGCTAAAGGTCAGTCTCCTCTCCCCCCTGCCTGATAAGATGGGGGGGAGACACACACACACGTGCAAGCTCATACACATACCACATCGAATATATGATTGTTATGAATGCAGTCTCACAATGGTTCACAGATCACATGTTCATGTGTGTGTGTGTGCGTGTGCATGTGCATGCGTGTGTGTATTTCTGTGTGGGGGTGTGAGTGTATATGTGTGTATGTGTGTGTATGTATATGTGTGTGTGTGTGTATGTGTGTCTGTGTGTGTGTGTGAGTATGTGTGTGAGTGTCTGTGTGTCTGTGTATGTGTGTGTGTGCATGTGCATGTGTGTGTGTCTGTCTGTCTGTCTGTCTGTCTGTATGTGTGTGTGTGTATGTGTGTGAGTCTGTGTGTGTGTGTATGTGTGTGAGTGTGTATGTGCGTGTATGTGTGTATGTCTGTCTGTGTGTGAGTGTCTGTGTGTGTGTGTGTGTGTGTGTGTGTGAGTGTGTGTGTGTGTGTGTGTGTGTGTGTGTGTGTGTGTGTGTGTGTGTGTGTGTGTGTGTGTGTGTGTGTGTGTGTGTGTGTGTGTGTGTGTGTGTGTGTGTGTATGTGCGTGTATGTGTGTGTATGTCTGTCTGTGTGTGAGTGTCTGTGTGTGTATGTGTGTGTGAGTGTCTGTGTGTGTGTGTGTGTGTCTGTGTGTGTGTGTGTGTGTGTGTGTGTGTGTGTCTGTGTGTATGTGTGTGTTTGTGTGTGTGTGTGTGTATGTGTGTGTCTCTGTGTGTTGAATGATGGGAGTTAATGGGCCGTAGCGTGGAGGTGAGGGGCCATTAGCCCTGCGACAGATGGTCCAGTGAGAGCCATCGTGGGGCCACTTAACACCTCCCGCCCGAGCCAACAGTCCTGGACCACCACTCAGCTGGTGGCCTTATTCAGCGCTCTCATAAAAACTGTTTGAGAGGCGTCACCTGTCACACTTACAGGGTCTTACAGGGTCACTGCCACGTTTCAGCCTGGAGCCTGTTTCAGCCTGGACCATGTTTCAGCCAAGGGGGTTAGCTTTGCTTCAGAACGCGAACCTCCGATGGCGCCATTTTGTTGCTACAAAGGTATCACCTCCTGTTAGCATTCCACTGACCGCCATTTTTTTTTTATGTCACTTGACAGTGAATAACTTTACATCTGAAGCGTTTAAAGACTCTTTTTGTCCGTTGTTTATTTCTAAAGAAACACAACAGTGTATAAAAGGCTCCATTACCTTGTACCTCACGTTATAGCTCCGTAGCAGACGCTTTTATAAAAATAGGCTAACGATTGGGTCATAACCACGAGACTTACTGTCACACAGTAGAGGAATTACCGTATAGTACAGGAGAAGCTCACAGGCAGTTTGGACTTACATTAGCTGTTTAGGTTTAATTACTAATGTTAACTAGCATGTTAGTGATCAATAGTTAGCCTGTGTCTATGTTATCTCCTTACATATACCTACACTCTCCGTCTCTGTAAGATTGGGAATGATTGAGATTTCTCTCGGCACAGCTACCAGAAGACTTCACACTTTCAGACACGTTGCTCACGTCACATCTACGTTGTCTCTCTCAGTTGGAGGCTGCGCAGTAAAGCAAGAGATCACCGGAAAAGTGCTTCTAATATCCTTCACTGGTCTCCGTCCAGAGCAACGGGGTCTATTGGTCCATTATATCTACGGTATGTCAATGGTTTCAGCCTGGACCCTGTTTCCCTGTGTTTTTGTGTCTACTTGCATGACGGGCAACAACCATTTTTGTATATTATACCATTTTTGACAACTTATGGTCCGCCTGGTTTGATTTTCTATTGTGGGAGCATAAAGAGAAATGACAAAATAAAACGGACATTGAATCTCACATTAAAGGTATAGTGGAGGATTTTCTTTTTCCGGGTGGATCATCAAGACTATTGGTCCTCCTGGTTGTCAATCATTCTGGTGATATGTTTACGTCCCTAGCTTTCAGGTGTATATGTGTGGTGAGCTTGAGCTACGGTTTCAGCCATTCATTGAAGCATTGAAGCTTTTGGGAGAATATTTCACACGCTGGCGTGCGCTAAAAGCACAGGTTGGGCTTCCTACTGATGCCTCAGTCGTGAAGTTTCTACTCCACAGGTAAAGTTTGGCTATTTGGAGAAATCCATTTAAAATCACTGCTAGTAAAAGCTGATGTAGCTAAGCTATGATTAGCGATGCTAGCCCTGGCAGAAGTCACGCACCGCGCACACATGGTAAACATCTCAATTTGTGAAAAAGTGCAAATCTTCTTTAGGAAAGTAGACTTGTATGAGCCATGCCGACAGCAACTTGTAAACAGTGCACTCTCGTGCACACGTTTAATAGGCGTTCCCTCTCGGGAGCAGGCAGAGGGTTGAGCATGTGCATTTTTTCAAAAAGTACAGAGGGCGGTTCTTTTCTAAAATTCGGGGAAATCCTCCACAATACCTTTAATGTATTGATATCACACACACAGCAAGCACTTCTGTTGTCTAAAATAGTTCAACCTTATGTGTCGGGAGACAAACATTATAACACATGTCAAACTCAAGGCCCGCGGGCCAAATCCGGCCCCTCGCAGATTCTGATCCGGCCCGCACATCAATTTAGGTTCACAATACATTTTGGCCTACCTACTTTTTCCCGACGTTTTGGTAACTTTTGCAGAATTTTTTGTAATTTTTTTCGACCTTTTGTCACTTTTTCTTAAGTTTTTGTAATTTGGTTTTGACGTTTTGTCACTTTTGCGGAAATGTTTGCAATTTTCTTTCTACCTTTTTGTCACTTTTGCCGACATTTGTCATTATTTTTCGACGTTTTTGTCACTTTTTTTAAGTTTTTGTAATTTTGTTTTGACGTTTTTGTCACTTTTGCTGAAATGTTTGGGATTTTTTTCGACATTTTTTTCACTTTCTGAAGTTTTTGTCACTTTTGCTGAAATGTGTGTAATTTTTGTTCACGTTTTTGTCACTTTTGCCGACATTTGTCATTTTTTTCCAACGTTTTTGTCACTTTTGTCGAAAGTTTTGTCTTTTTTGACGTTTTTGGGCTCTTCTTTTCTCTGATGGCCGAGGAACTTTCTCCTGACTTCTTCAGGACTTTATGTCAACCAAACTGTAAGTGAGAAGACTATATGTCACAAAGCCTATCAATAACCTGAACATGTCTGGCCCTTGGTGGGATTCTAATTTTCCAGTGTGGCCCTCTGGAAAGTTGAGTTTGACACCCCTGCATTATAACTTCTAGTCAGTCAATGTTCTGTAAAGTATTTAGGACTCGTAGTCTCTGTCAGTGTTTAAAAAAACAATTAAAGAACACAGTCTTATTATATCTCAGATCTGAGAGTATGATGAGTATAAGTCACGTTTAGCATCCACTAAAATGTTCTGCTTGTGTCTGACAACATTATGGAAAAGGATCCCTACAGAGATAGACCTCAAGATCATTTTTGTTTAACGTGAAACAGCCCCGAAAAAGACTCACTTAGACACCGATGCACGGAGAAATGGGGTCCAGTTTGAAAAGAAAGACAAAAAAAATGACCCTTTTCAATTTAACTTTGAAATTCAAGAGAGTTAGAGTTTGTTTTTTTCCAGAGAACAAAATACACTTTCTGTTCTTTCAATCTCAGTTTGGGGACGTTTTGATATAAGCCACGTTACCCTGCAGCCTGCCAGACCCAACCAGCACCAGCACCGCCATCCTGTGGCCTGTCAGGATGGAACGAGAACCGACTTTCCATGACTCAGCAAAGGGAACCCGCTTTTCAATGTCAGCGCTCTCCAGATATTCAGTTTTTGGTCCTTTATTTTGAAGAAATTGGGCCTGGGAAGTCTTGGGAAACCCTTTGAATTAGTTTAGGAAGGTGTGGAAACCCGGAATATTCTGCTGTAGGCCTACTATGTTGAAACTAGGGCTGTCCTCGACTAAAGAAATTCTTAGTCGACTAAAACTTATACGATTTTGTCAACTAATCGATTAGTTGATTTAATTGACAGAGCTGTGCTCTTTGAGAGGTGGTTAAGACTAGAAAAGCACAATATAAATGTAGTTAATTAACCATCTGTAAAACTGAGTTTCTCCACAATTAATCCTGCAAAAGCACCACTTTAAATCTTGTGTTTACCATAAATGTGAAGTCTCAGAAGTTTCTTGGAAATAAGTAATTAAGCATGAATAAGCATAAAAAATGACAAGAAATCTTAGTTGACCAAGACCAAAACAACTGATTAGTCGACTAATCGACTAAGAGGTGGCAGTCCTACTCTTCTCATTCATAAATGAATGAAAACCCTTTGAATTAGTTTAGGAAGGTGTGGAAACCCTGAATATTCTGCTGTAGAGTTTCTATATCAGAAATTTGAATTTCTTTCAATCAAATTGTTAAAAAAAAACTAAAAAAAACAACGTGGATGGTTCCATACAACTAGTAAAGTAAATGATCAGTTCACTACTTTCATTGAATTTGGGTGTTGTATTCAATTTGATGGCATTGAAAAAAAATTGACAGAAACATCGGACAAAGTGGAAAAAAAACGCTGAAACTTAGCTGTAAGTTGCTGTACTTGTACACGGGAGGAGTTTGAGAAAATGTTTAAGGATATTTTCTATATGTATTATAACTCCATCTGGTGGATGTTCAGAAAACTACACACATAGTTTAACTATTTTTATTTATTTATTTAAGGACAATGCACATTTAATGAACATGTACAGCAGTACACGTAAATGTGCCAGATTGTAGACCCAAAGGCAAATTTCCATCTGTAGTCCCTAACTAATGGTGTGTGTGTGTGTGTGTGTGTGTGTGTGTGTGTGTGTGTGTGTGTGTGTGTGTGTGTGTGTGTGTGTGTGTGTGTGTGTGTGTATGTGTCTGTGCGTGTGTGTGTGTGTGTGTGTCATGATTTGGATGTTTTCTTGTTTTTAAGAATACAGGAGAAATCCTTAAAATAAAACGTAATATTTCCGTAAAATTACAGTTAGTTTATTTATTTATTTATTTTTTTTACAGTGATTCTGAAATGTGCCATCCTACACGTGTACTTTTACTTCTAGTACTTTAAATTAATGTTTAACTTTGATGCTGATACTTGTGTACTTTTACACTATGCCCTACTACGCCCCGCCATGCCCTACTATGCTATACTATACTATCGGGTCTTTGTAAATTATAGAATGTGGCCTAGACCTACTCTTAGTGTCTTGTCAATATACTATAAATAAAACTGAATTGTTTATTTTTCGTGTCTGGCCGCTTACACTGCCCATCCATTTATCGGATTATTCACACACATTTTAAATTAAGACTTGACTAGTGCTGACACAAAACACATAAAGGGTTTACGTACAAAAATGTACAATAAACGGATAAATACAAGTACGATCCTAACATAAAGGTAACATTTCAACATGGAACCCTTTCAGGCCAGAATAAATGAGCACACATTAGGATGATACTGTAGACATACCTCACATATATTTAACTATTTGTTTAGTTAAAGTCCTTTTTTGTCTTATATACTGTAATTGCAGGTTTTGATCAGACCCCCCCACCACAAAAAAAAACTATCACACGAGCCAAAAATCATTCAAATCATTTATTTCTAACACAAAGCAGCCGAGTTACAGCAACAGAAACATCACATCCAACATTAGGAACTAAATAAAGTCATCTCAGGCTACGTTTACATCGCTACGTTTTGGTTTAAAAAGGAATATCTTCTGGTACGTTCCCCCCTCTCATTTCTCATGCTCTGGCATTTCCCCATCTCATTCCCCCTGCTCTGGCATTACCCCATCTCATTCCCCCTGCTCTGGTGTTTCCTGAGCCATCAGTAGGCACAGTCTCCACGCTGCCTCCTGTTTATGTCCAGTATACCAGGATGATGATGATGAGATATGAGGTTTTGGGCACGTTGGTTCAAACAGAGTTTAGTTCTTCTACTGGAGATAAAAAACACACTTTGGTGCACAGAGATAACTTTTGGCTCAAAAGTCAGCTGAAATCCCCAAAACGTAGCGATGTAAACGTTGTCTTCGATAAAGAAGCTTTGACAGGCAGCAGCTTTTTAAAAAAACGCCTCGCTAAAGGACAAGCTGTTATAACTCGGTCAGATCTGAACACGCGAACGTGATACACACATTGTTAGATTCAGTGTGACTTACACTTTCTGATGATATATATATATATTATCTCTGATAAATGTCCATAAATCCAAGAAACATTACTCCCAAAATACCTAAAACGTAGCAACGCAGACGTAGCCTCAGACTCTCCAACGGGGAGTCGCGACGAACTCTCCACGGCCAGCGCGAAAAAGCATCGCCAGGACTCCACGGCCTCGTTCCCTCTCACATTAAATACAAGCCTCCATAAATTAAAATAAATACCAGTTAAAAATCACTGTAATAGGCCGCTCTTTTCGAAACGTCTGTAACACCGGTCACACAGTAAAGTTACCCCGAATCAGCGTCTAAAGCTCTTTGCTGCAAAAAGGTAATCATTAAGAAAAATCATGGCGTAGGGGGGAAAAAAACATTCAGATTGCATGTGAGTGTGCGTGAAAGCGAGTGTATTGTTACGTTAGAGCCGGGCGATATGGAGGAGAAAAAAAAATCAAGTATCAACGATATTTATTGTAGTCGATATTGAGACAATGCTGTCAGCTTGACTGAATATTTTGCGTGTAAAAGGCAAATAATAGAACAGCCAGATCAGTCTGAGGAGTTCAGAAAATGACATCACTTTACTTTAATGCAGCCTTTTGCAAAGACAACACGTGTCATATCACGATATCCAAAATCTAATCATTATATCATCTATATATCATTATAGGGCTGGGAATGCTTTCATAACATGTCGGTACCGATACCAAAACCGTGACTTTGATACAGGTTCCTAAACGACACTTTATACTTAAACCTTACACATTACGGCAGAGATCTTTGTCTTTAGGTTTCAGCTCCGACTTCGCGAGCCCCGTCTCTGTGTGTAACGTTGAGTTTTTCCTGCGTGTCTCCAAAGTGCTCACCACCTACCAGCCAAATCCTGCGATTAAAAACCGATAAAGTGGCTGGTAGATTTGCCTCACTCGCCAGACCCCCCCCCCCCAAAAAACCCAACGATAATCTATTGAGTGGCTGGAAACATTTGAGCGTTCCCTAGCCATTTGGCTGGTGGACCCTGAGTGTAACGTTAGACAGCCAATCACAAACATCGTTAGATCTCGGTAGAAGCATGCTGCGTGCTGATTGGCTCACTGGCGCCGATGAGATTTACTTGGTATTGAATGACGAGACATTTTTCCATACTCAATACTTTACAGGCAATTCGGCAGGTGCCTAAAAAGTATTGAATTCGGTACCCAGCCCTAGATAAAATATGGATATATATCGCCCAGCCCTAGTGTGTGTCTGTGTGTGTGTGTGTGTGTGTGTGTGTGTGCATGCGTGTGTTAGCTAGCTAGCTACTGCTCGGCTTTAACGCTGGCCCTCCGTGTCGTCCACGGAGCGTTTCCTGGCGAACAGGTGCATGGGGTCTCGGCTTTTGAAGCCCGGCTGGATGTTGAACACGGGCATGTTCCTCCAGCTGGACGGGTTGTTGTAGGCGGCCGAGCCGGAGTTGCTGGCGCACGGCTTGTTCTGCACCAGCTGGAGGAAGGTCTCCATGTCGGGGCCCAGCCTCGCCATGAGGCCCGTCCTCACCGCCGCCACCGTCTCCGCGTCGCACGCCTGCAGCGCCTGCAGCAGAGTGCTGTAGTACCTGGACCGCGTAGAGCACACAGCAAGTCAGGGACAACACAACGCAGAGTAGCTAATGCCTACCGTACACTGCAAGACTCTGAAAAGACTTAAAAGCGGCAAAAACTTAGAAAAAGCGGCACAAAAATGCCAATAATGTCCAAAAAAAGGGTGAAAAACATCAAAATAGCGTCCAGGGGTCACCAACCTTTTTGAAAGTGAGAGCTACTTCATGGGTATTGAGTCATATGAAGGGCTACCAGTTTGATACACTCTTCGGAAATAACAAATGGGCTCAGTTTGCCTTCAGTTATGTATGATTATTAATGATTACTGACGCTCATCTATGTGGAGACACTGATCATGTTAATGATTTCTCACAATAATTATCAACAGTGACTTAACAAGGTGGGAAACAGATAATATCAATATTCAATTTTCATTTCATTTCACTCACACAGCAGGTCAGGGATTTGATACAGTGAATTATAATGTTTTGTTATCCAAACTGTCAAAGATTAATTTCTCTCCCGATGCTCTGACATGGATGCAGTCTTATTTAGATTCTAGAAAGCAGTGCACCAGGATTAATGATAGATGCTCTTCCTTTGCTAACTGCACTACTGGAGTCCCTCAGGGATCTATTGTAGGACCAATTTTATTTAGTTTATATATTAATGACCTGCCATTGATTTGCCCAGAAGTCCACATCCAAATGTACGCAGACAATAAAGTTATCTATACCCATGCAAAAACTAGAGAACAAGCTGCAGCCAAACTTACTGCAGTTCTAAACAAAGTATCAGACTGGTTAACTCTCAGTTGTCTTACTCTTAATGTAAGCAAAACAGTGGGCATATGTATTTCTCTAAAAAGTCTCTAAAATACAAAACATGTGCAGAGTATCTAATGCCTACCGTACACTGCAAGACTCTGAAAAGACTTAAAAGCGGCAACAACTTAGAAAAAGCGGCAAAAAATGCCAATAATGTCCAAAAAAGGGGTAAAAAACATCACAATAGCGTCCAGTGTTTCCTCTGTTGATTTTGTAGTGGTATCAGAAATAGGGCAGACGCACAATGTTGCCTTTTGAATGATCCTACCGATTACTACCGAGGACCGATTCACGCTAAATCACACAGGGCCAAATTTCGGTACCTGAGAGAGTTGTTGTTCGGACAGACCTGCTCCCCACTGCTAAAAAAAGAAATCATAAAGGAAACACTGGCGTCAGCAACGCCAAATAAACCAAACTACCCAACTGTCTACCATACACTAGAAGACTGTGAAAATACTAAGTGTCCTAAGTTTGCGTGTCCACAAAAAAAGTCAACATCAGAACGTCTAATAATCCATAAATGCTGAAAATGTTGAAGAAAAACTCACAAAACCCCTCAAATGTTGCATAGCATGTCTGTATGTGTGTGTGTGTGTGTGTGTGTGTCACCTGTTGGGGAAGTGAGTGGGCACCTGCACCACCTCTCCGATGGCGTCTGGGTTGGTTCGAGCCACAGTGCAGATGTCCAGGCTGGTGTAACACTCTTCTTGCACCTTTTTTAAAAGAGACAAAAGCTTTTAGTGACAGGAGGCAGAGAGCAGTGATGTCATCTGTGTGTGTGTGTGTATGTGTGTGTGTGTGTGTGTGCGTGCGTGCGTGTGTGTGTGCGCACTTGCGTGCGTGCGTGCGTGTGTGTGCGTGCGCGCGTGCGTGCGTGCGTGTGTGTGTGTGTGTGTGTGTGTGTGTGTGTGTGCGTGCGTGTCTGAGTTTACAAACCTCTGCGATCATCATCTGGAAGATGTTGCAGCGACGGATAGTTTGGAAAACCTTGGCTGAGATTCCCTGAGAGATGCAGTGCAGACTTTTCTTGACGAACGTTTTACCCTGCGGAGCACACACACACACACACACACACACACACACACACACACACAGGTGAGATAGAGAGACCGGCATGTAGAGACAGGTAGATGATGGACAGAACGGCAGATGGATAGATGGAGAGACAGAAATAGTGAGACAAAGACAGACAGGTAGCTGAATAGATGAGAGACAGACAGACACAGAGAGACAGACAGAGAGAAAGACTGAGAGACAGACGGCTAGAGGACGGACAGAATGACAGACAGACAGACAGACAGACAGATGACAGACAGACAGACAGGCACACAGACAGACTCACCTCTGTGTTGAAGGTAGCAGCAGAGTTCAGGAAGAGTTCACAGAGCTCGTGCATCCCGTCGGTGTCGCAGGTAGAGTTCTCCAGACAGGAGAAGAATCCACAGCCCACAGTCACGGCTCCGTTAATACATCTGGCCACATCAGCTACACACACACACACACACACACACACACACACACACACACAGCGAGAGAGACAGGTTTACACACAGAGACTGAGAGACACACATGCACACACGCATAATAAGTAGGCTACTTCTACTTTTTGTACTTCAGTTTGGGTTAACTGTTTGCTGTAGATGGACTCTGACTGGTACCAGAGTATTACTACATTGTGTTATTACTACTTGGAGTTACTACATTGTGTAATTACTACTTGGAGTTACTACATTGTGTAATTACTACTTGGAGTTACTACATTGTGTAATTACTACTTGGAGTTAAAGATCTGAAGACAAAGCAGCAAACTAATACAAACAGGGTGCTCCTTTAAAAACAAAAAACAAAACAAAAATCATGCTTTAGGAGAGACGTTTCTGAGTTAATATCATAATAATATGTAATAAATCACCGAAACCAAAGGAAGAAACATTGCACGTAAATAGAAAGCGGTGAAGCCGATCCTGTCGGTCAGAACGGAACCGGGACTCACTGGGGCTGTTGGAGGAGAACCGAGCCCGGCGGGGAGCAGCTTCCTCCGGCGGCAGCTGGAAGCACGCGGCGCAGCCGAGTCCGAGGACCAGCAGCAGCAGAGCGGAGCCGGGCAGCATGGTGAGCCTGTCGGGGTGGATGGAGAGGAGGAGGAGGAGGGTGATGAAGATGATGATGATGATGGTGGTGGTTGCTCTGGGTGTCTGTCCGGACTGTGCCGCCTCTCCGGCCGCAGCTGGTATTTATATCCGCTCCGCCTGGAACTGACCAATCAGAGCGCGACGTCCGGCCGAGTTAATGGTTTATTCATGGCTGTAAGAGTTCTCGTAACACATCCACGGTAATTAACTCCCACGGATAATTGGATGTTTTCCACGAGGTACCACGAGGTACACAGACTTTCCGAGCAGCAGTGAAGTCGCGGGATATTTTTAGACTTTTTGAAAGTGCTAACAGTTAACAGTTTTAAAATAAAGAATCCATAAGGTGAGTAGCCTATTGTTAAATTGGGACACTTTTTTTTGTTTTCCAAATGACACTTTGTCAATGAGACACTTTCTTTCTTTTTTAAAATTGTTTAATTGAGTTTTTTTTTGGCAACATTTGAAAAAAATTCAAAATCAAAACGTAACAAACAAGCATACACTCATACATAGACACACACACACACACACACACACACACACACACACAGACAAACACGCACACACACACATACACACACGTGCACACAGACGCACACCGACACACACACTCACACAGACGCACACACACACACACAAACACACGCATACAGACACACACAAACACGCACACACACACACACACACGTGTGCACACACACACACTCGTGCACACAGACGCACACAGACATACACGCACACACACACATACGTGCACACATGCACGTAAAACACACACACACACACACACACACGCACACGCACAAACACACATGAACACAGACACAAACACACACACACGCACACATACACACACGCACACACACGAACACATACACACACACATGCACACAGACGCACACACACACACACACACACGAACACATACAAACACACACACACACACACACACGAACACAGACACACACACATGCACACAGACGCACAAAGACACATAGAATAATTAATAGAAAGTTAACGTGGCCGGGTTGGCTCAGCGGGTAGAGCAGGCGCACATATACTGAGAGGAGACCTCCAGGGTTTGAATCCGACCTGTGATGATTTCCTGCATGTCTTACCCCCCTTCTCTCTCTCACGTAGCTGTCCCGTCCAAAATTAAAGGCGGAAAATCCCAAAAAATGATCTTAAAAACTGATCTGATTTTGGCCATTTTTTTCTGACGTTTTTGTCCCTTTTTTTGACACTTTTTTCAATGTTTTTGTCGTTGTCGTTATAGTGTTACACTTACAGTACAGGCCATAAGTGTGGACACACCTTCTCATTCAATGCGTTTCCTTTTTATTTTCATGACTATTTATATTGTAGATTCTCACTGAAGGCATCAAAACTATGAATGAACACATATGGAATTATGTACTTAACAAAAAAGTGTGAAATAACTGAAAACATGTCTTATATTTTAGATTCTTCAAAGTAGCCACCCTTTGCTTTTTTATTAATAAGGGAAATAATTCCACTAATGAACCCTGACAAAGCACACCTGTGAAGGTAAAACCATTTCAGGTGACTACCTCATGAAGCTCATTGAGAGAACACCAAGGGTTTGCAGAGTTATCAAAAAAAGCAAAGGGTGGCTACTTTGAAGAATCTAAAATATAAGACATGTTTTCAGTTATTTCACACTTTTTTGTTAAGTACATAATTCCATATGTGTTCATTCATAGTTTTGATGCCTTCAGTGAGAATCTAAAATGTAAATAGTCATGAAAATAAAGAGACACATTAAATGAGAAGGTGTGTCCAAACTTTTGGCCTGTACTGTACTTTTCGGAATTCATGGTCGATAAACCTCGTTGGATTTTTAAATGATACCGAATTTTTAAGTCCTTAAACGCTGAAATGATGAATTATTTTGACTAATATTAGAGGAACGCATGTTGATGGATAATCACAGACTCGTGTATGTCGAATCTGAGTCAGAATACTGTTTAGAAACCATTTCACTGCTATAAAATTGAATAAAATAACTCAAAATGTCAATGAAAGTATAGTGATCGTTAACTGGACTTGCGAACCTGGAACCATCCGTGTTATTTTCTTGGTAACTTTTTGTAAATATAGACATTTTGATAACATGATGACGATGTAATCCCAATACAAAACCAATGCCCTTTAAGAGGAGGGATAAAGCGAGTGGGAAAGCATGGCCCAGTAAAGACCAGAGATTGGTATCAGGAGTAGCCCACGTTGTGTTTTTCCTAAAAATAGCAGGACAAGAGGAAACAGGATGCGTCACTTTCTTATTCCAGTCACGTCTCCAGTTCTTCCTGTGATCAGTCGAGTTGAAACGAGCGGATCAGTGATTGGGAACACAGCTTCAGACTGGGGGGGTAAAGGGGAGGCTCCCAGGGCTCCCAGGGCTCCCAGGGCTCCAGCCCCGAATGGTTGGTCTTGAAAGAGGCACAATGTGTCAAACTCAAAGGCCCGGGGGAAACTGTTTTCCTTGATTTCCTAAATTTGGATTATGGCTAAGGAACTCTTTTTTTTTTGATGATTTTTGTAGTAACAAAAATTTGGGTTATGGCTAAGGAACTCTTTTTTTGTGCAGATTTTTGTCAGTGTCAAAAAGTGTAAAAAAAAAAGGAAACAAAAACGTGGAAAGAAGCAACAAAAAATGACAAATGTCAGAAAAAAAGTGACAAAACGTCTTTAAAAAAAAAAAGCAACCAAAATGTGGAAAATATGCTACAAAAATGACGAAAAATACTACAAAATTAGTTTGCTGTGTGTGTTTGTGTGTGTGTGTTTGTGTTTGCATGTGTGTGTGTATTTATAAAAAGTATAAAATTAAAATTATTATTTTATGTGTTGATAAACAAAAAATGTCATTAGTTGTCAAAAAGTCCATAAAACAATCTTTTTAAAGAGAGTGTGTGTGTGTGTCTGTGCGTGTGTGTATATGTGTGTGTGTGTGCGTGTGTGCGTCTGTGTATGTGAGTAGCCTATGCTTGTTTGTTACGTTTGTATTTTGTGTTTTGTGTTTAGATTTAGATTTTTTTTTTTTCATATGTTGCCAAAATAAATTCCATATGAGACATTTAAAGATATTTCACTTTTTCAATTAAAGAAAAGCATTTCATTAAACTATACAATAAGTGCAGTGTTGGAACGTTAGCTTGTATCTAGTGTCAACATCTGGGTCAACATCTGGGTCATTCTACGACAGAAACAGACTGAGTGAATAAGATGAATAACTTTAGTGTAGTCAGTGCTCTGCAGCTGCTGCAGATGTGGAAAACTCTGTGTGTCTTATCTGTGCCTCGTCATCTGTTATTGGCTATATGCGTGTCTTATCTGTGATTGGCTATCTGCGTGTCTTATCTCTGATTGGCTGGTGGTGAAATGTGCGAGAGTGGTCAGTGTTTCCATCATGGCCGGAGGAAGCAGTGGACCTCGAAGCGCTCTCTTCCACAGCCTCAGGTCAACACGCTGATAAACATCTCCCCCCTCTCTCTCTCACTCTCCCCCTCTTGTCCTCCCTCTCTCTCTCCTTCCTCTCCTCTGTCTCCTCCCTCTCTCTCCCCCTTCTCTCTCCCACTCTGTCCTCTCTCTCTCTCTCCCCCTCTCTCGCTCTCCCCCTCTCTCCCACTCTCCCCTCTCTCTCTCTCCCACTCTCTCCTCTTTCTCTCTCTCCCCTCTCTCTCGCTCTCCCCCTCTCTCTCTCTCTCTCCCCCCTCACCCTGAATTTTTCTTCTCTCTCCCCTTCTCTCTCCCCCTCTCTCTATCCCCTCCCCCCCTCCTCTCTCCCTACTAACAACGCCGTTTGGCCTCCATTGACTTATATTACCTTGCGATTGTGTTTGAATTTACTCCGTAGAGAGTAGTATGAAAGGGCGAAAATTTGCGTAGGGAGATTGGTCGGAGTGGAGGATGGGTCAAACACAGGACTGTCACCCAGGAGACCGGGGATCAGGTCCTGCATGTCACGTTTCCTAAACCCAACTGTCCCGTTCTTCTTTTCCTAAACCCAACTGTCCCGTTCTTCTTTTCCTAAACCCAACCAGTTCTTCTTTTCCTAAAGCCAACCAGGTCTTCTTTATCTAAACCCAACCAGTTATTTTCCTAAACCCAACTAGTTCTTCTTTTCCTAATCCCAACCAGTTATTTTCCTAAACCCAACTAGTTCTTCATTTCCTAAACCCAACCAGTTCTTCATTTCCTAAACCCATCTCCATTCTTCTTTTCCTAAACCCAACCAGTTCTTCTTTTCCTAAACCCAACCCGCGTGTGACATTTCCTAAACTCAACCGTAGCTTTCTTGTCGCGATAACATGCCAAGTTGCGTGCATTTTATACACGCGTATACAGCATAGACATACACGCGGATAGCTCAAAATGCATACAGATAACACGCCACTTGGCTTAAGAAAGTGGGCGTGTATGTTTACAAGAAGTCATGATGTCATGTTGAGCCTTGAGGTTTTATTCTTTAATACAAATGTTATGGGTGCTCTCTCTCCGCCCTGAGTTGGGTGGCCTTTTTCTCTGTTTTTCTGTGTCTGCCGTGTTTTTCCACCTGGAGTGCTGGAGGCGTGTCCAGAGGAAAGTAGGTCAAGGGGCGTGGCCGATTCATCACTGCACAGCCAGTCTTCACAGCTGCAGCTCATCGCCATGATTCACCTCTGCCATACTTAAACCCGGGCTGATCACCTCTTCGGCGCCAGTTCGTTCTACAACTCAAGTGGTAACTTGGCTCTCAGTTGAAACTCCAGTATTGTCCGTGTAACCCCGTACTCTGGTTTTTTGCCTTTGTTCCCTGAGCTCAAACTAACCCTGTGTGTCTCTCTCTAGTACCTGCTCTGACCTGCTGCTTCCTCCGCTGTGCCTACACACTCCCCAGCCTCACCGTTCTGCCAGCGCCTCCACCTGGGACTCAATCTACGCACTCAGCTCTGCCTGTCCACCCCGTGTCCCGTAATACTTGGACTCATCCCCGTCGGCTCGTCTGAAGCCTCGTACCAGCCAGGAGTTTTCCCGCTTGACACTGCCCTCAGTGATTGTCTGAGTACTCCCAGCTCCATTAAACTTTTTGAAACTGTTTATACGTTGTCTGTGTGATTCTCTGCGTTCTGGGTCAGACAAGCCTCCTAACAACAAAGAAAGCAAACAAAACATTTTACAACTAAGAGAAATAATTACAACCAATTCTTCTGAAGCACTGAATATCTGCTCATTGACAGAGTTTCATAGTTTATTAAAGTGGTTTTATTTTCTTTGACTGTTGTAGATGATAGTGAAACATATCTGAAATCATTTTGTCTCTCTGTGTATTTAAGCAGAACAGAGTTTGAACCATTTTCAAACTGAATTATACAATAAAAAGAGACGGAAACAGTCAGTCTGTCAAAGGGTCCCAAAATGGGAAACTAAGCCAAAATGTATGTCCAGTGCAAAATTATTGAAATACTCTTTAAAAACAAATACGGTAATAATAATAAAAACTGTCGACAACAATTCAAGCGCTGAGGAAACATAAAACACACAAACAGACACTTTTCAAGGACTAAAACAACCTTTTGGCTTTCATTAGAATTCATAAGAAATGAAAAAAGCTATATGGCTTCACTTCCTCTTTCTGAAGAAGCTCCGTTTCCTTTTGTTCCGTCAGCTTTCAAACCAACACGTTCTCACTCCCATCGCGTCAAATACGGACGCTTGGTCATGTGCCTTTGGCGTTTGTTATTCACGCTAAAAGTCTCCTTCAGCATCTGGACTCTTGGCGTCCTTTAGCGTTTGTTATTCATGCTAAAAGTGAGTCCTTTGGCATTTGTTATTCATGCTAAAAGTGTGTCCTTTGGCATTTGTTATTCATGCTAAAAGTGAGTCCTATGGCGTTTGTTATTCATGCTAAAAGTGAGTCCTATGGTGTTTGTTGTTCATGCTAAAAGTTAGTCCTTTGGCGTTTGTTGTTCATGCTAAAAGTTAGTCCTTTGGCGTTTGTTATTCACGCTAAAAGTCTCCTTCAGTGTCTGGACTCTTGGCGTCCTTAAGCGTTTGTTATTCATGCTAAAAGTGAGTCCTTTAGCGTTTGTTACTAATGCTAAAAGTGCGTCCTTTGGCATTTGTTATTCATGCTAAAAGTGCGTCCTTTAGTGTTTGTTATTCATGCTAAAAGTGAGTCCTCTGGTGTTTGTTATTCATGCTAAAAGTGAGTCCTCTGGTGTTTGTTATTCATGCTAAAAGTGAGTCCTCTGGTGTTTGTTATTCATGCTAAAAGTGCGTCCTTTGGCGTTTGTTATTCACGCTAAAAGTGAGTCCTTTGGCGTTTGTTATTCATGCTAAAAGTGAGTCCTTTAGTGTTTGTTATTCATGCTAAAAGTGCGTCCTTTGGCATTTGTTATTCATGCTAAAAGTGCGTCCTTTAGTGTTTGTTATTCATGCTAAAAGTGAGTCCTCTGGTGTTTGTTATTCATGCTAAAAGTGCATCCTTTGGCGTTTGTTATTCACGCTAAAAGTGCGTCCTTTGGCGTTTGTTATTCATGCTAAAAGTGCGTCCTTTGGCGTTTGTTATTCACGCTAAAAGTGAGTCCTTTAGTGTTTGTTATTCATGCTAAAAGTGCGTCCTTTGGCGTTTGTTATTCATGCTAAAAGTGAGTCCTTTAGTGTTTGTTATTCATGCTAAAAGTGCGTCCTTTAGTGTTTGTTATTCATGCTAAAAGCGTCCTTTGGCGTTGTTATTCACGCTAGAAAGTGTGTCCTTTGGCGTTTGTTATTCATGCTAAAAGTGCGTCCTTTAGTGTTTGTTATTCACGCTAAAAGTGCGTCCTTTGACGTTTGTTATTCACGCTAAAAGTGCGTCCTTTGGCGTTTGTTATTCACGTTAAAAGTGTGTCCTTTGGAGTTTGTTATTCACGCTTAAAGTGCGTCCTTTAGTGTTTGTTATTCATGCTAAAAGTGCGTCCCTTTGGCGTTTGTTATTCACGCTAAAGTGCGTCCCTTTGGCGTTTGTTATTCACGCTAAAAGTGCGTCCTTTGGCGTTTGTTATTCACGCTAAAAGTGCGTCCTTTGGAGTTTGTTATTCATGCTAAAAGTGCGTCCCTTTAGCGTTTGTTATTCACGCTAAAAAGTGCGTCCTTTGACGTTTGTTATTCACGCTAAAAGTGCGTCCTTTAGCGTTTGTTATTCATGCTAAAAGTGAGTCCTTTAGCTGTCAGATATTCATGCTAAAAGTGAGTCCTTTAGCGTTTGTTATTCATGCTAAAAGTGAGTCCTTTAGTGTTTGTTATTCATGCTAAAAGTGCGTCCTTTGGCGTTTGTTATTCACGCTAAAAGTGAGTCCTTTGGCGTTTGTTATTCATGCTAAAAGTGAGTCCTTTAGTGTTTGTTATTCATGCTAAAAGTGCGTCCTTTGGCATTTGTTATTCATGCTAAAAGTGCGTCCTTTAGTGTTTGTTATTCATGCTAAAAGTGAGTCCTCTGGTGTTTGTTATTCATGCTAAAAGTGCATCCTTTGGCGTTTGTTATTCACGCTAAAAGTGCGTCCTTTGGCGTTTGTTATTCATGCTAAAAGTGAGTCCTTTAGTGTTTGTTATTCATGCTAAAAGTGAGTCCTTTAGCGTTTGTTATTCATGCTAAAAGTGAGTCCTTTAGCGTTTGTTATTCATGCTAAAAGTGAGTCCTTTAGCGTTTGTTATTCATGCTAAAAGTGAGTCCTTTAGCGTTTGTTATTCATGCTAAAAGTGCGTCCTTTAGTGTTTGTTATTCATGCTAAAAGTGCGTCCTTTAGTGTTTGTTATTCATGCTAAAAGTGCGTCCTTTAGTGTTTGTTATTCATGCTAAAAGTGCGTCCTTTAGTGTTTGTTATTCATGCTAAAAGTGTGTCCTTTAGTGTTTGTTATTCATGCTAAAAGTGAGTCCTTTAGCGTTGGGACTCTAGACGTCACTTTTTGACGTTCTGGGTCAGGACATACTGACTGACATGCTGCACGAGAACGGGACAGTTAGGTTATGTAAAAAGATGGTGGGTGGGGTTTGAAAACGAATGTTTCTGTGACACGCGGGACAAGAACGGGACATGAACCCTCGGTCTCCTGGGTGAAAGTCCTGTGTTGTTTGACCCAGTGGTATGGTCTAATGTATTGTAGTGGGTGTACTGTACTGTAAACCTAAGCCTTAGGCCCACCTGTGCAATAATCATGCTGCTTAATCAGCATCTTGATATGCCACACCTGTGAGGTGGATGGATTATCTCGGCAAAGGAGAAGTGCTCACTAACACAGAATTAGACAGATTTGTGAACAATATTTGAGAGAAAAAGGCCTTTTGTGTTTATAGAAAAAGTCTTAGATCTTTGAGTTCAGCGAACAATGGGGGCAAAAAAACAAAAGTGTGTTTATTAATTTTGTTCAGTGTATATATATATATTGGCCTATATACTGTATATGGGTCCCGAATCTGCATTTTGGCATATCATAGTGGGGGTCCTCCCCCAGGGATCTTTGAGCATCAACAATTTCATTTTCTGCATTTGGATACACTTTTATGCATCAATTTATGGTGGAAATGTTTTTATTTAGCCTATGCGAACAAAAAGAACACAGAAGATAATTCAAAATATATAAAAATATAATGGAACGTTTGTTGTTGCATGTCATTGGGCATTTTTAAGTGGGTATAAGTAAATCCTGGAGCATTCTTAGTGGGTATACTGCATTGGTGGATGGGTCAAACCAGTGGTGTAGACTACACCACTGGTTTGACCCATCCACCAACCCAACCAGCCTCCCTACGCAGCATTTCGGTCTTTCATACTACTCACTACCGTTGTCTCTCTTCATACTACGCCATCTTACAGTGCTGCTGTCGAGCTGCTGCTCTGCCCGGTGGCGGGATTACGAATCCTACTATGGCCACGCCAAGTCCCGCCCATCAATAGCAGCTTGATTGGTTGGGGTTAGGCATTGACCTCGAGTGGTTAGGGTTAGGATAGCTGATTGGTCAGGAAATAGGACCTGAACAAATCAGATTATTTTACCTTGCGTAAGCATGGACGCCTGGCCAATAGTAGTGTGTGAAGGGCGGGTCTTGGCGTGGCCACGGTAGGATTCGTAAATTCGCTGCCCGGTGCGTTCCATACAGACGCTAAAGGGGGATTTTTGCGTTGAGCCAATGACCAAGAGTCAGTATTTGAGTTGGGAGTGAGAAGGGGTTGTTCAGACGATCATTACGTCCTGCTAAAACTCCAGGTCCCAACCAGACTCTTCATCAGAAGGAGGCTCTTCTGCGTCCTCTGGGAAATAGTCAAAGTTGCTGTTGTCCAACGGCCCGGCCAACTGGTGGAACAAACAGGAAGTCAACGCCAGAGGTGGAAAGTAATGAATCACACTCAGTCACATTACTGCAATTGCGTAGTTCTTTTTGTGTAGCCTACTTTTACTTTTTAAAAGTAGTTTTGAAAATCAGGGCCCGTATTCATCAAGCCTGTGAGAATAACTCACAAGAACACTGCTAATAATTGACTTAAGAGTAAAAAAAATTCTTGGCTTTAAAGTTAGTTATCAAGCATCTCAGTCGTAATTTACATTACGTGTAGGACTATATCTTATAGAGATGATTCACGACATGCTGTGCCACAAACAGGATTTTGGATGACGACATAGGCATGGACCAATCACGAGTAGATGTCCTTATTTAAGAATATTCTCAGACAAATTCACATTAAATAGTAAAATTCCTAATAGAAGTTAACATTTAACAGACATTTGATAGTAAAGAATTTTCAAGAGAATGCATGATGATATACTGTACTTTGGAAATGAAAGATAAACACTTTTTCCACTATGTCTTCATTACAAATTTTAAACTGGTGTGCTGTTAACTGACCTGCCTATACTGTATATAGCCTAGACCAGTGGTTCTCAAGCTTTTTTCAAAAATGTTCCCCCTTTGAACAGTTTGTTTAAGCCATGTACCCCCTAACCAGCGCAAATAATGTTTGGTAGAAAAGAAAAAAGTCTCTATAAAGAGGAAGAATACAGCGATGTCAGAAAAACATGAAAAACATGTAAATGCTGATGAAAAAAGGCGACAAAACTTTTTAAAAAAAATGACAAAACCTTGGAAAAAGACGGCAGAAAGACGGAAATAAAGGCAAGAATAGGTCAAAAATAGTAAGAAAATCTTTGAAAAAAGAGACACAGTAGAAAGAAGGAAAGGAGTAAGGCAACACTAAGGCAACAAAAGTGACAAACTTCAAAAAGTGACAAAAACTTAGAAGAAGAAGAAAGGCAACAATAGGTCAAAAACAGCCATAAAACTTTCAATAAAAAAAATGAGAAACTTCAAAATCAGCGACAAAAACTTAAAAAAAAGCGATAAAAAAGACAGTGGAAGGAAGGAAGGAAGGAAGGAATAGATCCAAAGAAGGCGACAAAAACATCACATTTTTGGTAGAAAAAAAGTCTATATAAAGAGGTACAATGGTCCAGTACAACAGCCTTCAAAAATATTTTCAGTTCCAAGCGCGATGCTGTGCCTCTTGTCTGTAACTTCTGCAGAGTTTTGCAGTTTTGTGCACAGTATGGAAAAACTGTAACAGGAAAAGTTAACACCTGCTTTTTCGTGCTGCTTTTTACGTCAAATGTGGCGTATCAGAAAAGGTTTAAGCAGGTTTACTCGTGTTTAAAAAAAAAACACATATGCAGAAGGATTTTAGTGGAAAAAGAATATAAGAGAGACTGAAGGATACCCACCGTGGGCGTGAACGGAGAGGCCACGGTTCCCTGGCGGAGGCCGTCCCAGTTGAAGCCTTCAAACCACCTGAAGGACAAAGACGTGTTGCCATGAGAACAGTATCTGCAGGAAGCACTCCCAGTGAAGTCCATAGAAATGAAACAGATAGAAAGGTCATTTCCATTCAAATCAACGTAGCACAATGGTCAGAGCAGCAGCCATGGTAACGTATACACTTCCGATAATAAGCCGAAGAAATATTCAGATCCTTTAGTTCAGTAAAAGTACCAAAACCACACTGTAAAAAAGTAAAAGTCCCGCATTGAATATGTTATTTATGCAAAAGTATGTTAACTATCGTACATATTAAAAAGTAAAGAGAAATCCTCACATTTTAATTCACAATAAAACATCAGATTTTATAACCTACATGTGTTTTGGGTGCAGGAATCTTACTGTGTAAAGTAACTAGTAACTAAAGCTGTAACAGATGAATGTAGAGGAGTAACTAAAGTAACTAGTAACTAAAGCTGTAACAGATGAATGTAGTGGAGTAACTAAAGTAACTAGTAACGAAAGCTGGAACAGATGAATGTACTGGAGTAACTAAAGTAACTAGTAACTAAAGCTGGAACAGATGAATGTAGTGGAGTAACTAAAGTAACTAGTAACTAAAGCTGGAACAGATGAATGTAGTGGAGTAACTAAAGTAACTAGTAACTAAAGTAACTAGTAACTAAAGCTGGAACAGATGAATGTAGTGGAGTAACTAAAGTAACTAGTAACTAAAGCTGTAACAGATGAATGTAGCGGAGTAACTAAAGTAACTAGTAACTAAAAGCTGTAACAGATGAATGTAGCGGAGTAACTAAAGTAACTAGTAACTAAAGCTGTAACAGATGAATGTAGTGGAGTAACTAAAGTAACTAGTAACTAAAGCTGTAACAGATGAATGTAGTGGAGTAACTAAAGTAACTAGTAACTAAAGCTGTAACAGATGAATGTAGTGGAGTAACTAAAGTAACTAGTAACTAAAGCTGTAACAGATGAATGTAGTGGAGTAACTAAAGTAACTAGTAACTAAAGCTGTAACAGATGAATGTAGCGGAGTAACTAAAGTAACTAGTAACTAAAGCTGTAACAGATGAATGTAGCTGGAGTAACTAAAGTAACTAGTAACTAAAGCTGTAACAGATGAATGTAGTGGAGTAACTAAAGTAACTAGTAACTAAAGCTGGAACAGATGAATGTAGTGGAGTAACTAAAGTAACTAGTAACTAAAGCTGGAACAGATGAATGTAGTGGAGTAACTAAAGTAACTAGTAACTAAAGCTGGAACAGATGAATGTAGTGGAGTAACTAAAGTAACTAGTAACTAAAGCTGGAACAGATGAATGTAGTGGAGTAACTAAAGTAACTAGTAACTAAAGCTGGAACAGATGAATGTAGTGGAGTAACTAAAGTAACTAGTAACTAAAGCTGGAACAGATGAATGTAGTGGAGTAACTAAAGTAACTAGTAACTAAAGCTGGAACAGATGAATGTAGTGGAGTAACTAAAGTAACTAGTAACTAAAGCTGGAACAGATGAATGTAGCGGAGTAACTAAAGTAACTAGTAACTAAAGCTGTAACAGATGAATGTAGTGGAGTAACTAAAGTAACTAGTAACTAAAGCTGTAACAGATGAATGTAGTGGAGTAACTAAAGTAACTAGTAACTAAAGCTGTAACAGATGAATGTAGCGGAGTAACTAAAGTAACTAGTAACTAAAGCTGTAACAGATGAATGTAGCGGAGTAACTAAAGTAACTAGTAACTAAAGCTGTAACAGATGAATGTAGTGGAGTAACTAAAGTAACTAGTAACTAAAGCTGGAACAGATGAATGTAGCGGAGTAACTAAAGCAACTAGTAACTAAAGCTGGAACAGATGAATGTAGTGGAGTAACTAAAGTAACTAGTAACTAAAGCTGGAACAGATGAATGTAGTGGAGTAACTAAAGTAACTAGTAACTAAAGCTGTAACAGATGAATGTAGTGGAGTAACTAAAGTAACTAGTAACTAAAGCTGTAACAGATGAATGTAGTGGAGTAACTAAAGTAACTAGTAACTAAAGCTGTAACAGATGAATGTAGCGGAGTAACTAAAGTAACTAGTAACTAAAGCTGGAACAGATGAATGTAGCGGAGTAACTAAAGTAACTAGTAACTAAAGCTGTAACAGATGAATGTAGTGGAGTAACTAAAGTAACTAGTAACTAAAGCTGTAACAGATGAATGTAGTGGAGTAACTAAAGTAACTAGTAAACTAAAGCTGTAACAGATGAATGTAGTGGAGTAACTAAAGTAACTAGTAACTAAAGCTGTAACAGATGAATGTAGCGGAGTAACTAAAGTAACTAGTAACTAAAGCTGTAACAGATGAATGTAGCGGAGTAACTAAAGTAACTAGTAACTAAAGCTGGAACAGATGAATGTAGCGGAGTAACTAAAGTAACTAGTAACTAAAGCTGGAACAGATGAATGTACTGGAGTAACTAAAGTAACTAGTAACTAAAGCTGGAACAGATGAATGTAGCGGAGTAACTAAAGTAACTAGTAACTAAAGCTGGAACAGATGAATGTAGCGGAGTAACTAAAGTAACTAGTAACTAAAGCTGTAACAGATGAATGTAGCGGAGTAACTAAAGTAACTAGTAACTAAAGCTGTAACAGATGAATGTAGCGGAGTAACTAAAGTAACTAGTAACTAAAGCTGGAACAGATGAATGTAGAGGAGTAACTAAAGTAACTAGTAACTAAAGCTGTAACAGATGAATGTAGTGGAGTAACTAAAGTAACTAGTAACTAAAGCTGTAACAGATGAATGTAGTGGAGTAACTAAAGTAACTAGTAACTAAAGCTGCAACAGATGAATGTAGTGGAGTAACTAAAGTAACTAGTAACTAAAGCTGTAACAGATGAATGTAGTGGAGTAACTAAAGTAACTAGTAACTAAAGCTGTAACAGATGAATGTAGTGGAGTAACTAAAGTAACTAGTAACTAAAGCTGTAACAGATGAATGTAGTGGAGTAACTAAAGTAACTAGTAACTAAAGCTGGAACAGATGAATGTAGTGGAGTAACTAAAGTAACTAGTAACTAAAGCTGTAACAGATGAATGTAGCGGAGTAACTAAAGTAACTAGTAACTAAAGCTGTAACAGATGAATGTAGTGGAGTAACTAAAGTAACTAGTAACTAAAGCTGTAACAGATGAATGTAGTGGAGTAACTAAAGTAACTAGTAACTAAAGCTGTAACAGATGAATGTAGCGGAGTAACTAAAGTAACTAGTAACTAAAGCTGTAACAGATGAATGTAGAGGAGTAACTAAAGTAACTAGTAACTAAAGCTGTAATAGATGAATGTAGTGGAGTAACTAAAGTAACTAGTAACTAAAGCTGTAACAGATGAATGTAGTGGAGTAACTAAAGTAACTAGTAACTAAAGTAACTAGTAACTAAAGATGTACCAGATGAATGTAGCGGAATAACTAAAGTAACTAGTAACTAAAACTGTAACAGATGAATGTAGTTGAGTAACTAAAGTAACTAGTAACTAAAGATGTAACAGATGAATGTAGTGGAGTAAGTAAAGTAACTAGTAACTAAAGTAACTAGTAACTAAAGATGTACCAGATGAATGTAGCGGAATAACTAAAGTAACTAGTAACTAAAGTAACTAGTAACTAAAGCTGTAACAGATGAATGTAGTGGAGTAACTAAAGTAACTAGTAACTAAAGCTGGAACAGATGAATGTAGTGGAGTAACTAAAGTAACTAGTAACTAAAGTAACTAGTAACTAAAGATGTACCAGATGAATGTAGCGGAATAACTAAAGTAACTAGTAACTAAAGCTGTAACAGATGAATGTAGTGGAGTAACTAAAGTAACTAGTAACTAAAGCTGGAACATATGAATGTAGTTGAGTAACTAAAGTAACTAGTAACTAAAGATGTAACAGATGAATGTAGTGGAGTAACTAAAGTAACTAGTAACTAAAGCTGTAACAGATGAATGTAGTGGAGTAACTAAAGTAACTAGTAACTAAAGCTGTAACAGATGAATGTAGTGGAGTAACTAAAGTAACTAGTAACTAAAGATGTAACAGATGAATGTAGTGGAGTAACTAAAGTAACTAGTAACTAAAGTAACTAGTAACTAAAGATGTACCAGATGAATGTAGCGGAATAACTAAAGTAACTAGTAACTAAAGTAACTAGTAACTAAAGCTGTAACAGATGAATGTAGTGGAGTAACCAAAGTAACTAGTAACTAAAGCTGTAACAGATGAATGTAGTGGAGTAACTAAAGTAACTAGTAACTAAAGTAACTAGTAACTAAAGATGTACCAGATGAATGTAGCGGAATAACTAAAGTAACTAGTAACTAAAGCTGTAACAGATGAATGTAGCGGAGTAACTAAAGTAACTAGTAACTAAAGCTGTAACAGATGAATGTAGTGGAGTAACTAAAGTAACTAGTAACTAAAGCTGGAACAGATGAATGTAGTTGAGTAACTAAAGTAACTAGTAACTAAAGATGTAACAGATGAATGTAGTGGAGTAACTAAAGTAACTAGTAACTAAAGCTGTAACAGATGAATGTAGTGGAGTAACTAAAGTAACTAGTAACTAAAGCTGGAACAGATGAATGTAGTGGAGTAACTAAAGTAACTAGTAACTAAAGCTGTAACAGATGAATGTAGCGGAGTAACTAAAGTAACTAGTAACTAAAGCTGTAGAGGAGTAACTAAAGTAACTAGTAACTAAAGCTGTAACAGATGAATGTAGTGGAGTAAAAAGTCCAATATTTCTCTCTGAAATGTAGCAGAGTAGAAGTAGAAAGTGGCATGAAAAGAAAAGACTCAAGTAAAGTACAAATACCTCAACATTTGTACTTGAGTACAGTACTGGAGTAAATGTACTTAGTTACATTCCACCACTGCCCATGACGATAAACAGCTTTACTTTCTCACTTGTGTTTCTGGATGTCCTTCACTCCGTTTTTCTGATTCCCCAGCCTCTCTGAAGGATTGTCCCTGAGAGAAACATAGATTGTAACATAGGCTTAGAGTTTGGGGGGATGCAGGGGATGTGTCGTCCCCCCCACCCACCCCAATATTTAGAAGATGTTGTCCCCCCATGAAAAAATATGAAAGACAACCCACTCCCCCAAAGGAAAAATTTAACAAAAAATGAATATTCAAATCCCAACATTAAAAAATCGAACACCTATAGCCAATTAACGAATATGCATATAGTCAGATATTCGGATCCAGCCCTACTTCTTACCAGTAAAGATGTGTTTTAAAACCTATGCCCTTGGATGGGTAAGAAAGCCCTCTGTTTGACTTAAGGTGCTGACACACCAAGGAGATAATCGGCCGTCTGACAGTCTGGCGAGGTCAGTGACTCGAGTCTGTTCGGTGTGTCCCGTGCTGTCGTCGGTCTGGGGGTCTGTCGGCGTTCATTTTGGCGGACCTGACATGTTCAGTCGGAGGAGGGGGGGGCAGTCGGGACTCACCAGGAAATGGAGAGCAGAATGAGGTGACTAGAGTCTCTCAAAATCTGATGAAAATCTTTTAAACTGACCTTTGTTGATCTGAAATGAAGACAGATTAAGCAACTTCATCACGGCCTATTTCTCTCTTAAAAAGGACTCTGATGAAGAATTTAACTACACATTGAAACGTTAGTCACTGTTATGCACCTTAAGAAATAAAATCATCGAGTAGAAGACATCCGTGTTGCACCGGCAATTTTTTGCTATTTGTGCTGTAGTGTCCTGCCTTGGTTGCACCGGATTGTTGTGGTCTGCAGAAGCGCAGAGAACTCCATCTTTTTTTCTATGTTTCGGTGAACTATTTTAGTCCAATATGAGATCGTATTCTGAACGAGCCGCCATGACAGTCTGGCTTTGAATTTCCGGAGAAAACAAACCCACATGACGCGTTCGTCCAATCAGCTGCTGGGGCAACAATACAGAGTAGTGCCACCTGCTGCTATGGAGACGTATTACGTTTCTCAAGTCGGTGTCGCCTCAGTGTGTCCTGAGGCAGTTTTTTGGACCTACAACAAATTTTGTTGTATTTTTTGAAAATACAACAAAATGCATTCAAGCCAAGACTCAATTACCAACAAGTCCCACATTCACTACCTGTTTTTTGTTTTGAGTTATCCTTGACAAATATAACCCTAAAAATTAACAATGTTCTGCTTACATCTATTATGTCTTATAAAACATTGAACTAAAGTGTTACCCTTTAAGCCATAAGACAGAAATATTTTAAAAGGTTTCATTTACATGGAGCATATTGCTAAATGTTTCATTGAAATACAAACTAATTTAACATAACAGTGGATTGTGGACTGGCTTTTTTCTGCCGACGGTCGACCGTCTGGTTGGTGTGTAAGCAGCTTTAGTCGGTGCACTACCAACCTGCAGAGTCGTTTGATAAGGTTAGCGGCACTCTTGGTGATCTTCTTGGGAAACTCGATCATGTCGATGCCTCTCAGGATGACGTTGTACGTCTTCATGGGATCACAGCCGGAAAAGGGAGGACTGGGGACAGATAAAAGGAAACTCGGTTTTATTTATTCATCCCAGACAGGCTGTTGCATGAAGCCTTGGTACATATACAGTAGCTACCTAGGAAAAGTCATGCACTGTAATCTGAATGTATTCAAGGTATTTATTACTGTCAGCAGCACATTGACTGCTGCTGTATAAGAGAGTGAAGATCCTCGAAGGGAGGAGGTAGGGGGGGATGTTTGGGTCCTAAAATACAGGAAACAGGTGTTCATGTCCTGAAGAAGTTAAGGAGAAAACACAAGACTTTCACCCAGGAAACAGGTGTTCATGTCCTGAAGAAGTTAAGGAGAAAACACAAGACTTTCACCCAGGAAACAGGTGTTCATGTCCTGAAGAAGTTAAGGAGAAAACACAAGACTTTCACCCAGGAAACAGGTGTTCATGTCCTGAAGAAGTTAAGGAGAAAACACAAGACTTTCACCCAGGAAACAGGTGTTCATGTCCTGAAGAAGTTAAGGAGAAAACACAAGACTTTAACCCAGGAAACAGGTGTTCATGTCCTGAAGAAGTTAAGCTGAAAACACAAGACTTACACCCAGGAAACAGGTGTTCATGTCCTGAAGAAGTTAAGGAGAAAACACAAGACTTTCACCCAAGAAACAGGTGTTCATGTCCTGAAGAAGTTAAGGAGAAAACACAAGACTTTTACCCAGGATATCCTGACTTCAGTGTGGGAGAACAGGTTGGTTTCTGAGTCTCAAGGCGAAACATCGTGAAGTGGCCATGTGTCCTCAGATATTTTCTCTGTACTTATTTTCATTTAAGTTAATCCAGAAGTAGCTATTCTGCGGATATTAATGACAACGTGAAACATGCTGGCGTACCTGCCACTGAGCAGCTCAAAGACCAGTATTCCCAGAGACCAGCAGTCAGCGGAGCTGTCGTGGCCTTTGTTCAGGATGATCTCCGGGGCAACGTACTCGGGAGTCCCACAAAATGTCCACGTCTTCTTACCAAGACCCACTTTCTTAGCAAAGCCAAAGTCCACCTGCGCGCAAAGAAATGCATGTTACGAAAATTTCCTTTGTGAAATATCTTACCCACATTGTTGTTTTATTATCACAGTAAAAATAACAGACGTAGCGTCCATTTTTATGCCTTGAGTTTGGCAATTTAGACGTCACCATCTTGTTATTTTTGACATTTCTGTCACTTTGTGGGAAATTATTTTTTTAGATAAAATGCAGCTTTAAGGAGCTTCAGCATAGAGACAGAGCACATTTAAGTTCTGGTCCCACCGGCAAGGAAAACAACTCTCCGTTCTCCGCTGATTTGTATTGCGTGAAGGTTTCCTCCTCGTCAATTTCATCAGAAATATGAAACAAAAGCTGCTGTGTGGTGATAATCACTACCAACAATGTAAAGAACCCAGAACTTAAGTTTTTGTAAGCTGGAGACCCCAGTGTGTTAGCTTAACTTACCGACATATAGTTAGGCTAAAACTGAAATGCGGATATTTGACTTGGTAACAAAATGCTTCCTGCAAACGTAACATCGGACATAACGTTAGCTTAGCGCCTGCCCATTCGCTCACGTCTTTATCCACGTTTGTCTTCATAAAAGCTCAGTTTTTCGGGTCGGCATCTTATAAAAATGTAAGTTCTGGGTTCTTTACATTGTTGGTAGTGAGTATCACACAACACAGCAGCTCTTAGGCAAGTTTCTGTTGTTTGCTAGCAGACGAAATTGACGAGGAGGTAGGGCTGCTCGATTATGGAAAAAAATATAATTGCGATTATTTCGGTCAATATTGAAATCGCGATAATTTAACACGATTACTCGTTGACTTCTGAAAAGATGTTGCAATTATTGAACTTAAAAAACAGTGGAAAAATTTAATAAATCAACAGTAAAAAAACACAACTGTGATTGATACTTTTCCTAATTAAACTTTATTTTTTCATTCAGAACACGAGAAAATAAGAGTTAACTTTGACTTTAGTTTAACGTAATGAGCTAAATAATTGTTTTTCTCGATTATTCTGTTTTTGTGATCATTGGGAGCCGAAATCATAATCACGATTACATTTCGATTAATTGCACAGCCCTATGAGGAGGCACCTCTCACGCAATACAAGTCAATTTAGAGCGGAGAGTTGTTTCCTCTCCGGAGGGCGTGGCTTTTAGAGTATGACGCAAAGCGCTCTGCCAGAAGCTTTGTGTGTTATTTTTAAAGTCTATGGTTCTAACTATGGGGTCCACACCAGCTTGGCGTATCCTCGGTGGTCCAGGATGATGTTCTCAGGTTTGAGGTCCCTGTAGATGATCCCTTTGGAGTGCAGGAAAGCAAGAGCCTCAACCACACAGCCGGTGTAGAAGCGAGTGACGCCATCATCAAACGATCCCCTGCAACAGAGAACGAAAGGCTGACGCTGACGGTCCCACGGCCTCTCAGAGTCAAACACTTAAACAACAAGCAGTCCCACACCTGTCTCGCAGCAGCGTCCACAGTTCTCCTCCGAGGCACGCCTCCAGCAGCATGTACAGATATTTGGAGTCTCTGAAAGTCCGATACAACCTGCAACAAATACAAAGACTGTGTGTTTCTCACAATGCACGCACTTCACTTGTGTAAGTTGCTGCTCATTCTGCATCTATGTCTTCAGCCACATTTCCTCTACTCCCAAGGTCCTTTATTGCCATTTTCCATTCATCCACCAAATTCCCTTGGATAAGTGTGTAAATAATGCGTAAGTAATTGCGTAAATAAATAAGTGTGTAAATAAATGCATAAAAAGGCGCGTAAGTAAGTAAGTATATAAGGGTTTAAATAACAGGCCCTCCAGAAAAACACGATTATGCAATCACATAATTCAATGCATAATCAGCCAGAGTCTGCATATTTATGCGGGGGCCGCATTTGTTCAAATACGCCACACTTTCGCCGCATAAATTTCCAATTTCCACTCAAAATATGCGGGGCTTGCATGATTTCATAATCCCCGCATTTTTGTTGCAAAAAAGTCCCATAATATATCTCAGCAGAAAGTTTAAAAATGTTGCGTTTACTTCACACAAGAGCAGCCATTTTCCCCTGTTGCTGTGGGAACGTTATGAAGTGACGTAATTGCGTCATCGAATCACTTGTTGTTCTCTTTTTCATCAAACCGCAGTTTTTGCAAGTTCCCGCAATTTCATAGCATAAAATTGCATAAATATCCGGCATATCACATCGCATTTTTTAAGAAAACGTGCCGCATAATCAAAGATTTTTGCCCCGCAACAATCACAAAAAAACTCTGCGTTTTCCTGGAAGGACTGAAATAAGTGTGTAAGTAATTGTGTAAGTAACTAAGTGTGTAAATAAGTGCATTTTTTCTGTTATTTAACTGTATTTTTATGGTGCCCCATCTGCTGGAATGTTGTACAGTGCAAGGTAAAGTCAACTCTTGCCACCACTTAGATCCTCTAAAGTGTGACATGCTCTGAATACATTCTCAGCAACATAAGAGGCAGTGTGACCTGATGATGAAAGGACTGTGAGCCTCCATCATGATGCGGCGCTCGGACAGGATGTGGCCCTGCTGGCTGGTGTCCATGATGTGACGTTTCTTCAACACTTTCAGGGCAAATGATCGGTTGAGATCATTCTTTAGTTGGACCTGAAACACAGAACGCTCAGTACAGAAAAGAATGGCACGTAACTATATGTAATATACAGAGAAGGGATGCAACTAACGATTAATTTCTCGGTTAATCAATTTATCGCTTGGTCTATAAAATGTCAGAAAACTGTGAAAAATATCCATCCAAGTTTCTCAAAGTCCAAGCTCTTTAAAGGTAAATATCGTTTTTTTCACCCTGGAACCTATGTTCCTATGTTTTTGTGTATAAATGACTGATGGGAACAACAATCTCAGAGACATTGGTCCAGTATTAAGCGAGATCGCTGCAGTCGGCAGCGGAGAAACAAGCTACAAGTTAATAGGGCAATTGCGCAGCTTCACAAAAGTTCTTGTTTAGCCACAAGACGTGTGTCTTACATTGAAAAAAGTGTCCCAAAAACGCTGATAAGTTGTCCAAAAAAAAAAAAGCAAGAAAAACTCCTTTAAAGGTCCTATGACATTTTTGGTTGCTTTTTGCTTTTTGGATGCTTTTATATAGGCCTCAGTGGTCCCCTTATACTGTATCTGAAGTCTCTTTTATATAGACCTTAGTGGTCCTCTAATACTGTATCTGAAGTCTCTTTTATATAGACCTTAGTGGTCCTCTAATACTGTATCTGAAGTCTCTTTTATATAGACCTTAGTGGTCCTCTAATACTGTATCTGAAGTCTCTTTTATATAGACCTTAGTGGTCCCCTAATACTGTATCTGAAGTCTCTTTTATATAGACCTTAGTGGTCCCCTAATACTGTATCTGAAGTCTCTTTTATATAGACCTTAGTGGTCCCCTAATACTGTATCTGAAGTCTCTTTTATATAGACCTTAGTGGTCCCTAATACTGTATCTGAAGTCTCTTTTATATAGACCTTAGTGGTCCCCTAATACTGTATCTGAAGTCTCTTTTATATAGACCTTAGTGGTCCCCTAATACTGTATCTGAAGTCTCTTTTATATAGACCTTAGTGGTCCCCTAATACTGTATCTGAAGTCTCTTTTATATAGACCTTAGTGGTCCTCTAATACTGTATCTGAAGTCTCTTTTATATAGCCCTTAGTGGTCCCCTAATACTGTATCTGAAGTCTCTTTTATATAGGCCTTAGTGGTCCCCTAATACTGTATCTGAAGTCTCTTTTATATAGACCTTAGTGGTCCTCTAATACTGTATCTGAAGTCTCTTTTATATAGACCTTAGTGGTCCCCTAATACTGTATCTGAAGTCTCTTTTATATAGACCTTAGTGGTCCTCTAATACTGTATCTGAGTGTGTGGTCTTGACCAACTGCCACTTTGCTCGTTTGAAAGCCATGATGTCTCTCTCTCTCATGGGTGGGCAAAATTCTCTGGGCGAAGCAAACCAGAGAAAGGGGAGGTAACCTTTCCCCTTATGACCTCATAAGGAGAAGATTCCAGATCAGTCCATCTGAGCTTTCATTTTCTCAAAGGCAGAGCAGGATACCCAGGGCTCGGTTTACACCTATCACCATTTCTAGCCACTGGGGGGCCATAGGCAGGCTGGGGGGACTCATATTAATGTTAAAAAACCCTCATAAAGTGAAATGTTCACGCCATGGGACCTTTTAAAAAAGCAAGAAAAACTGGCCCTCACCAGCTCCACGCGGCTGAAGCCTCCTATCCCCAGAGTGCAGATGATGTTGAAATCACTGAGAGACACTCGGGAGAAGAAATCCACCTCTGCCTGCACACTGCGGAGAACAGCAGAGGACACAATGACAAGGAGAAAGACATTAAATGAAGGTGAGACAGGACACCAGAGGAACGGCGCTATAAAACCAGCTCTGTTTTCAGCGTTGTGACGATGCATTTTTCCAGCTGGTCCAACAGGCTTTTGAAAGACTTTATTTAGCTTTAAGATGAGAATCTTATCAATTTATTTCACCACAGACATTCTAAGCAAAAAGTCATTACTCGGTTACTGGATATACTCCACAGACCTTTTCGTGTTTCACATTTCATGCTTGATTTCATAGTTGGATTTTTGGGTAAACTATCCCTTTATTTGTGGTCCATAGAGGATCATTTCTGAGGTAAAAGAAATTGTTATGTGAGCTTGTAAAATGTGAATGTTTTGTAGTTTCTTCACTCCTAAACTGAATATCTTTAAGTTGTGGACAATACAAGACATTTGAGGACATCGTCTTGGGCTTTGCTGTCATTCCCCTCCTGTCCAGCAGATGTCCTCGGACTTTTCCTCACCCTAGTCAGACTTCCACGTCCACCTGCTCACCTGTTTCCACTTTCCCTCATCAATCCTGCAGTATTTAACCTGTAATCCATCCCTACTCTGTAACCTGTAAACTGCAGCTCTCACCTGTCCTGCTTGCCTGTGGATTCCACGTCTCTTTGTAAGTGTCTTTACCTCTTTCAGAAATCCCTGAACTGAGCTTAGCCGGTAGAGGTTATCAAATCCATTTAGCGAAATACAAAGTGAAATGTAGTGAAGTATAAAGTAGCACAACGTAAAAAATGCTCAAAGTAAAGTACCCAAAACCTGAAGTACAAGTAAGTAGTTTGCATGCAGTTTGTGTGTCCCAAATCCCACTATGGCCACGGCAAGACCCCGCCCTACGAAGCAGCTCGATTGGTTGGGGTTAGGCATTTTACCTCGTGCGGTTAAGGTTATATTAGGATAGCCGATTGGTCAGGGGATAGGACCTGAACAAATGGGGGTTACAATACGGGAATTTTGGACACTAAACTGCAGTCTAAGTAACTAAGTACTTGTAGTCAGCTACTTTCCACTAATGTGGTTAACTGAGATGAGTAAAATAGCCAGAACGGAGCAGCATGTTCCATGTAGGCAAATAAGCGAGTAAGTGAAGTTTACTGATAAAGCACCTTTCACGGATAAACATCACAAAAGTGCTTCACAATAAAAATGAGATACAATAAATATAAAGACATAACAATGCAAGGAAAGACACAGATACATAAATCCCTATAGTCTAAAAAGGACTCCAGAGCTGAAAAGGAGACAATTATGAAGTTGTATTAGTGTCCGTGACCTTCTACAGTAGCGGTTACATAAACCCTTAAATACATAACCACAATATTCTTAAAAAAATAAAAATAAAATACAAATATATAGGCATATATATATTCTGAATACACTCACTTTGCCTTGACCTCGTCACTGTCGTACTGCTTGTTGTTGACGTCGTCCAGTCCTCCAATCAGCTGCTTGAACAGCCTGGGACACAAAGATGTCTTTTTAAGTTCACGGTTGACAAATGGCAATTTTATTCATAAATATTCACAAATCCATTCACCTTTCACTACACGTAAACTCAAAGTGCTTTACATCAGAAGGCAAAATATGAAAATATATAAGCATAAACATGAGAACAAAGCAAAGGAATACAGTATCATCGTCGACATAAGACAAAAAAGAACAAAAAACTAAGTGTGACCGTACAGACGCGCGCGCGCACACACACACACACACACACACACACACACACACACACACACACACACACACAATAATGAATCAAATGCACTGAGAGAATAGTAGAGTTTTGAATGGGGACACAGTTGCGATGGAGCTCACTCACTCTCGGTCAATGACCAGGCAGGTAACGTCTCCCACAGCTGTGACGCTGGCGGTACGAACATCCTCACTGCACACAGGAAACAGGAAACAGGAATCAGACGTGCAGGCAGAGTGTGTGTATGACTGGGGGACAAAAGCTGCATTTCATGTCTCTGATTTGATAGCTCCTCGACTCCTCGGTCCTCTGCCGAACCGGAAGGAGGGATCATGGAGGAGGGATCATGGAGGAGCTATAGCCGAGGATACAGAGAGCAGCTTTCCTGGGAAGCCGTGCAGTTGAAGGAGTCGCTAACTCCGCCCAAACAGCTGACGGATTCATGAGAAGCACCTGAAGTACTCCGATCATTTACTACAGTTAAAGTGAAAAGCCCTGCATACTGTCAGCTTAACACTTTAGGCATTTGAACAAACACTGTGGTTGGAAATTAATTTCAAAACAAAGTGTGTGTGTGTGTGTGTGAATCAGAATCAGAATATCTTTATTGTCAATGTAACAGATACAACGAAATTAAGTGCAGTCCTCGTCAGTGACAAACATCTATGAGGTAATATGTATACCATAATAAATAATAAATACATAGTAAAAAAAGGCTACTACTGCAAACATATTATATTAATGCTAAAAAAAACATGGGAGACACACTCATACAGGCATCCACATTTAAAAATTGCACTTAGCCCTATTGAGGTAGATTAGTGGTAGGATCTATACTTTAGTTACTTTGTGTGTGTGTGTGTGTGTGTGTGTGTGTGTGTGTGTGTGTGTGTGTGTGTGTGTGTGTGTGTGTGTGTGTGTGTGTGTGTGTGTGTTCACCCTTTAAGAGCCTGCTCTCCAAACCAGTCTCCTTTAGCGAGTGTCTTCACGATCACCGGCTCGTCCCCAGGTGAGTCCTGCTGAGAGACTTTCACCTGTCGACACCACACAAGGTGTATTAATTAGACTGAACGCTCTGCATGCTGTTGCTTTGTGATCTGCTTGGACACGTGACACAGACACAACCAATATCACTTCATCCTATTTGCCCAATGTTCATTTGTACAAACGGCCCAGAAAGCACCATCACAAAACTCACCAGACTCCATGTAAATAATCATCGTAAACCACACTTCATTCAAAGTGGACAGAAACCAAATAAAACTACCAAAAGCCGTCTTGGTTCATCTTTCCACTGTTTGGTTGAAATAAACCCTTAATTCACCCATTTACATGTGGAGATATGCTGGCTCTATACACGCTAAAAGTCCTGATTAATTTACATGGAGTCTGGTGGAGATATGCTGGCTCCATACACGCTAAAAGTCCTGATTATTTACATGGAGTCTGGTGGAGTTTGGTGATGGTGATTTCGGGGCTGTTTCATGTTAAACTAAAAGGATCTTACTCTTTAACTAAAAGATCTATCTCTGTAGGGATCCTTTCATAATGATGTCAGACACTTAGAATAATAATCTGAGCCTGTCAGCGGCAGAAACAGAACTTTTAGTGGACGCTCAATACTGGACCAATTTCAGAGATGGTTGTTACCATCAGTATCTCTCTCTGTTAATGTCTCTCTTTTCACCTCCTAATAAATCCACCATCCTTCTCCCTCACCTGTCCTTCGCTGATGATGAAGAATGTGTCTCCGGTGGCTCCCTGACGGATAATGTAATCACAGTCGCTGTAATGAGTCTGGGAGAGGGAGGGAAGGAGGAGGAGGGAGGAGAGAGAGAGAGGGGAGAGAGAGCGGAGAGGGAGAGAGGGGACAGAGAGAGAGGAGAGAGAGGAGAGAGAGAGAGAGAAGAGAGAGAGAGGACAGAGAGAGAGAAAGGAAAGAGAGAGAAAGAGAGAGGGGGAGAGAGAGGACAGAGAAAGAGAGAGGAGAGAGAAGAGACAGAGGACAGAGAGAGCGAGACAAAGAGAGAGAGGACAGAGACAGAGAGAGAGAGCGAGACAGAGAGACAGACAGACAGAGAGAGAGAGAGAGAGAGAGAGAGAGAGACAGAGAGAGATGTGAATCATGTGTTTACCTCAGATCAGTGAACACATGATTTCTTACCATTTGTATTTGTCAGATGAAGAAACAGTAACAGACAGATCCTGTGCCTGTGTGTCTGAGCTTATCAGAGCCGCACAATACATCGTTGTTTTATCACCACCACCATATCACCTGGCGCAATAAACACGTCATTGAGAAAGGCTGCGAAGTACCGCCAAAGACACTGAGATTTTTAGTTTTAGTTGAAAGAGTATCGGCAGAAAACTGCACTTCATAATGCAACGGTCATTTTTTTAACGTTGAATTTGTTCAATGAAAGTCTCAGAACGAGACTTTGTGACCGATGAGACCCAATCAGGAGGAGAAACATTGGCGTCGGCATTGCACACCAGAGCAGGGGGAATGAGAAGGGGAAACGCCAGAGAAGGGGGAATGAGAGGGGGAAACGCCAGAGCAGGGGGAATGAGAGGGGGGAAACGCCAGAGCAGGAGGAATGAGAGGGGGGAACGCCAGAGCAGGGGGAATGAGAGGGGGAACGCCAGAGCAGGGGGAATGAGAGGGGGAAACGCCAGAGCAGGGGGGAATGAGAGGGGGAAACATTGCAAAAGATATTCGTAGCCATGTAGATGTAGCCCTTGCTAGCTTGTTATACAAAAGGGCTTTTTGAAAAAAGCATCACCTCCTCCAACACGTCCGCCAGTTTGCTGAGGATGTCCTCGGGTAGCGAATGAAACGAGGGAACGCTGAGAGAGAGAGAGAGAGAGAGAGAGAGAGAGAGAGAGAGAGAGAGAGAGAGAGAGAGAGAGAGAGAGAGAGAGAGAGAGAGGTGTGAGTCATCGTCATATAGAGAGAGCTTCAGACCGTGAAGTAGAGCGTATGTGTGGGCTGAGTACCTGCGGAGGAAGTCCATGTACTGGGAATGTTTGATGAGACCTGTTCTCATCATGATGGTCTGGAAACCCTGTCGGTCAATCGCCCACAGCTTGATGTCGGTCAGCGCTACAGACAGACAGACAGACAGACAGACAGACAGACAGACAGAAGCATGTTATCAGAATCCAAATGGGATTTATTGCCTTTGAACATACTTTGAAAAAACTAAAGTCTGATACCATCTCACATCTAATCATCATAACATTTAACCCTGGAGATCTTGCAGGGTCACACATCGCAAGGCTACAACTAGATTTGTTTTTTTTTTAACGCTAGCGTTAGCTGATAACTTAAAGGTCCAGTGTGTGGGAATTTCTCCCATCTAGCGTTAAGATCATATATATCAATCAACTCTCTCTCACCACGCAGCTCAAAGTAGGTATTACAGCTACGGTAGCCTTGACGCTTCAAAAAGCCATTTTGATGCTACAAAGCAATCACCTCCCGTTTGCATCCCATTGACTCCCATTCATTTTGGCGTCACTTTGAGAGCGAATAACTTTACATCTGAAGCGTTTAAAGACTCTATTTGTCCGTTGTTTATTTCTAAAGAAACACGACAATGTATAAAAGGCTCCATTACCTTGTACCTCACGTTATGGCTCCGTAGCAGACGCTTTTATAAAAATAGGCTAACGATTGGGTCATAACCACGAGACTTACTGTCACACAGTAGAGGAATTACCGTATAGTACAGGAGACGCTCACGGGCAGTTTGGACTTCCATTAGCTGTTTAGGTTTAATTACTAATGTTAACTAGCATGTTAGTGATCAGTAATTAGCCTGTGTCTATGTTATCTCCTTACATATACCTACACTCTCCGTCTCTGTAAGATTGGGAATGATTGAGATTTCTCTCGGCACAGCTACCAGAAGACTTCACACTTTCAGACACGTTGCTCACGTCACATTTACGTTGTCTCTCTCAGTTGGAGGCTGCTCAGTAACGCTCAGCCAGCACTGGAAAAGAGACTTCTGATATCCTTCACTGGTCTCATACAGAGACACGGGATCTGCTGGTCCATTATATACTGTCCATGCCATAAACAACACTGGCTCTAGCCGTTTGCTGCTTCCTGTTTGGCGCTGGAGGGAGAGCACCCATTGGATAAAAGATGCATCATGTTGTTGGAAGATCTTATATCTAGAAATTCTTAACAAGTCAGTTTTTTATTGGTTCCATCTGCAGATTTTTTACTTATTATAAGTGGCCTTTTTCCAGTGAACATTCATACCGGTTTTTCTCTGACTGAGATTTTCAATGTAATTGCCTAAGGATGTCCATGTTGCTATAGCAACTTGAGGCATTGTGTTTATTTACATGTGAACCCATTGCTCCTGGTCCTCTCTCTAAGCTCTCAGGCACCTTCCCCCACACTCTGCCTCACCCTTCACTGTTTGCACCACCATCATCATCATCACCATCATCATTGTCCTCTCTCTGCAGCTCCCTGAGAGGGAAGAGCTTTTCAAATCGCTTTTTCCTGCAGAAAGGGCTTCATTTCACAACCACTAATGTGACACGAGGCGATCGGTTTTACTGTCCGTGTCCGTGGAGAGTTTAACTCGGAGAAAATAATGTTTGACGATGTCTTTCAGGGTTATCTCGGAGAAGAAGTTTCAAACTCCCGGCGCAGGGGAGACATTCAGCCTTTATTTTATAATAAAGTAATCATTTAATTTTATAAATGCTTTCTAGTGGACAGGTTCGTATGATATCGAATGAAAACTTTTGCACGACAATTTCGTATGATATCCTACGAAATTAGGTGACCGCCGGTCAGGCTGGGCAATATATATCGATATTATATCGCTATCGTGATATGAGACTGAATATTGTCTTAGATTTTGGATAGCGTAATATCGTGAAATGACACAAGTGTTATCTGTCCCTGGTTTTAAAGATGTAGCCTTTGAAACCAGGGACAGGTAACACTTGTGTCACATATCCTAATTTGTATTTGTGCAACTACAGTAAAAGTGATTTCATTTCTTGAACTTACCAGACTGTTCTAGCTTTTCTATTATTTGCCTTTACCCACTTAGTTATTATATCCACATTAATGATGATTATTTATCAAAAATCTCATCTCAATCTCATCTCGCACCAATTGTCAACCCTACAATATCGCCGAATTATCGATATTGATGTATTTGGTTGAAAATATCGTGATATTATTTATTTTCTCCGTATCGCCCAGCTCTAACCGCCAGTCACATTACAGTTAAAGCTTTAGTGCGTTACTTTTTGATATTATTGAACGTCCGTTACATTCAAGCCATTGGCAAATCAGATGCTACAAAGCTCCACACAACTCTCTCTGTGTTTGTATGACTATGTTCAGAGCACCGTGAGGTGACCGGTCATTTCAGCGGCTGTTGCATTTTAAGTTGAGCTGACAAAAAGGTGACCCTTATGAGGCGACGACAGTTAAGATTAGGAAAAACTTGGTTCGTTTTGTCGCCTTTGCTGCTTTTGATGTTTGTCCGACGAAGGTTTTGCTTTTGGAGCTCTTTTACATGTTTTTCCCCCCACTTTTACTTCTTATCTTGAACTTTTCTATTTTTCTAGGCGCCCCTAGCATTCGCCTATGCTGCCTTTGCCACGGGCCGGCCGTGCATGCATCAGGAAAACGTTCCAGGGGAGGGAGTGAGACGGGACACACAGGAAGAAACTCGTACAAAGAGTCCAGGGTCAGACCTTGATTCATTCTTGCATGTGATGGAAGAACTGACTTGATTTCTTTAGTGCTTCTAAAGGTTTTTCTCTCTCTCTTTCTCTTTCACTCACTGGGATGACATTGAACACAACAAGGACAGTCGCTGAGGCAGGCACACAGAGGAGAGAAAAGGTGAGTTCAGAACCTCATTTAAAGATGAATGGATGTTTTCTTCTTTATACCTCACACAGCCCAGAGCGAGAGAGCTGTAAACAGATTCTTGTCAGAAACCTGCAGCTTTATCAGTCAGGATTTAGGCTTCCCTCCAGCACATCAAGGCGATACACAAACACACATACACACAGGAATTAGTTTGACGCGGCATTTGAAGTCAATCCATCACCCGAAGCTCGAATGTCAGCCAGGAAAATAAAAAGGCTTTGAAATGCAAAGTGTAAACATGAAGAAAGACGCAACATTAACAGACAGGTGAAGAGTAAAAGTGTTTGTTTTTTTTAACCCTATTTTCCCATGTTTTTGTGTGTAAGTGACTGATAGGAACAACAATCTGTGAAATTGTTCCAGTATTTAGTGTCTTCGTGCTGTGACTTCACGTCTATTTACGTCTTTGCATTGACTTTGTATGGAATCGGGCTGCCAAATTCGCGTGAAACGCCTTGGTGTGAACATTAGTGCTATTAGTTATTAGTGCTGTCAAACGATATTTAGAAATATTTAATCGCCATTAATCGCATTAAAGTCATAGTTAACTCACAATTAATCGCACATTTTTGTCTATTCTAAATGTCCCTCCCTTGATTTCTTTTTGTCCCATTATCTTTTTCTCATGTTAATGCTCATATCAACATGGAAAAGTGGATAGGCATCAGCTGTGTGCTCGGCCATCAGCTGTGTGCTCGGTCATCAGCTGTGTGCTCGGCCATCAGCTGTGCGCTCGGTCATCAGCTGTGTGCTCGGCCATCAGCTGGTATTTCAGACTGGACGTGCTGTGATGATAGCTCACTTCACAACGACCAAACACACAGATCACTTTGGTTTTGTCAATGGAACCATTTGGCAACTTGTTAAAAGTAAACTTTCCATTCAGAATCTTATTGGCATCCATTTCGGCGTCTCGTGCTTGCCATCCACTCAAAACGTAACGTTAGCCTGCTACTCTTTGGCCGGCTCGCGAGCCCAAACCAGTGTGTGTGGTGTGCCTGTTGTTGTGTTTCCGGTCAAGCTAGATCCGGTGTTGTGTTGTAGTTTTCCTAACGTTACTAGTTGTTGCAACAGCATGTGAAAAACACTACAAAGTTTGCTCAGCCAAAAAGAACGTTAATCTCGCGATAAAAAAATTGGCGCCGTTAAAATGGGTTTGCGTTAATAACGCATTTAACTGACAGCACTAGCCATTATTCTTCCTCACCTTACTTCCTGCTTTTCTCCCGTCTGAACTACCACAACCACTAGAGGGCGCCGCCACTAAAAACCTAAATATAGGTCATAATTGATACTTGAACAAACTACCTATGTGGGCGTTTTTCGGGGGAGGACAGTCCCCTTTAAAAGACTAGTTGGACATGTTGGAGAATACACTTCCTTCACTTTCTTGCTGCGAGTTACACAAGCAGGTTGATACCGCTCTCATGTCTGTGCGGTAAATATGAAGCTGCCGCCAGTTAGCTTAGCAAAAAGAAACGGGTGGGGGGGAAACAGTTAGCCTGGCTCTGTTCAAAGGTAACACTGGACATCAGCCTTTGAAGGGCCAGTGCACCCAAATTCCACACACTTAAAATAATCTCCCTGATAGTAACGATATATGCTGATAGTTTCTGCTTTATTTACTCAGAGACTGACATCTAAAAACCTAAGATTTCATTGGAAAAATAACTTTGAAAAATCAAACGGCATGTCTTTCCTAAAAGCGTGAAAGAAATGTGTTTTTGTGTGCGTTTGTTTGGGTGAACCGGACTTTTGAAAGAGCTCCACAGTTCAAGCGGCATCGAGGAAGACTTTTGGACGAATTGGAGTTTATTAATCAGAACAGAGAACTACACTTTGCAGGTGATGTCTGTGGCCGACCCCCAGTTTCCATTAGTTGTTGCCTGGATGAATAAATACTTTACTGCACCATTAAAGCTTTTTCACAGCCTGGATTTATTTCATTTCCAGCAGCACTGATGGATGTAAAGTGTCCTTCACCGGGGTCATTGTTTGGACAAATTCGTAAGCCATTTTCAGAATTTCTGAACATCAAATTGAGAGAAAATGATTGGCTTTTTGTCGGGAACGGCTGAGTTGCTAGTTCAAGTGTGTAATAATGAAAAAGTGTGCGTTTACCTGTGACAGTTGCTGTGCGAGTGCAGTTGTACAGGATGGCCAGCTCTCCAAACACTTTTGCCGGACCGATGGTGCACAGCTTCTTTCCTTGTTTAGTCACCTCGACCATTCCCTCTGTGAAAACACATCGAAACGCAACATGCTAATCAGGAGTGTAGTGCTATTTAAGTACCTGAGCGCACCTATGGCGCGCGCCTGCGTGCACATGCACGGTTAAATTGTGGCTTGTTTCAAAGGTTGTGTAACCACTGTATCTACGGTGGCAAGTTTACATGCATTAGTCAACCCGAACTAGTTGGCTTACAGCTTAGCTATAGGCTGAGACAGAAACTCAAAGACTGACTTGTCAGGTGGAACGTTTTTTAGCATTTTACTCGATGCAAAGTCTTTATCAAGATTCAAAATCCTTTATTAATCCCACAATGGGGAAATTCCCACTGTTGCAGCAGCACAGTCAAAAGTTTTATTGCACGTTTTATCAGTCCTGGTGTGTGTGTTGTGTCCCTGTGGTCTACTGGGAGCAGTGCTGATTGTAGAGTCTGACAGCAGCAGGCAGGAAAGACCTGGGGTATCTCTCCGTGACGCAGCGCGGATGCAGGCAGCCTGTCACTGAAGGAGCTGTTCAGTCCTGAGAGTGTCCTGCATTGGGTGGGAAGAGTCGTCCATTATGGAGGATAATTTAACCACTATCCTCCTGTCTCCCACAACCTCTACGGCGTCAAGGGGTCAACCAAGAACAGAGCTGGCCTTCTTAATCAGCCTGTCCAGTCTTGTCCTGTCTGCCACTGCAATGCCACTGTCCCAGCAGACCACTGCATAGAGAATGGCTGATGCCACCACAGAGTCATAGAATGTCCTCAGGAGTCTCCTCAGCAGCTACAGTCTGCTTTGGCCTTTTTTGTTAAGTGCTGTCCAGTCCAGTTTATTGTTCAGGTGAACACCCAGGTACTTATATGATTTAACCATATCAATGTCCGTATGACGTTCCATTTCTGGGATTGCTCCGGTGCCACTGGAAATTCTGCCGGATGTCCCGCTTTTCAGCCGATGTGTGTCCACTCCCTCTGTCTCTGTGTTGGCGTTCTAACCTCCGGTGGATTTGTGAGGACTATGGTTAACTGCTCCTCAGATCTCTGCAGGGTAAATCCAGACAGCTAGCTAGACTATCTGTCCAATCAGAGTTTTCTGTTGCACGACTAAAACTACTTTTGAACGTACACATATTCCACCAAAACAAGTTCCTTCCAGAGGCTATTTAGCAGAGGCACCGTGGCTCCATCTGTTATGTAGACAATAGAGAAAATAACTTTTTACAGGTGTAAAACATTAAAAAGACTAAAACAATGCACAGGATGTCATGTAAAAATGAAACTAAAACTGTATTTTATAGGATATTAATTTCCAGTATGTTTTTGGTGCCACAGCTGCCGAAATATTACAGATTTTTCAGTTGTTTTGTAAAACAGAGCTAACCGTTTTATCACTCTACACCCAAACCCCAGCCAGACAATGACCTCACCATGATATCATCTTAACTATCGCCACATTATGTGTCTCCTCCTGCGATCTTCTCCATATTTGTACTTTGTGTCACATAATGCCTCTGATGGAGCCTCTTGTTTACTCCGGCTGGTGCCGACTATTTTGTAATCTTGTGTTGCCTGCTCTCCGATAAATGAGCTGTCGGTCCGTATCAAAGCAAGTCAACGTTTCACCTTGGATTACTTCAGTCTCACTGAGCAGAGCCGGCTGTGGTCCACAAACAGGATTGTTTTTCTTGCTATAGTGGCAGCGTTGGTGGTTTATATGTCCGTTCAACACATCAATACTGATATACCACACAGAAATGTCCAGTAAATGGATGTTAATCGTCCCCCAGAGGATAGACACTGATGGTTTTGGTGATCCACCAACTTTTTCTCTGTCATGGCACAATTAAATCCATCCTTGTGTCTTTGTGAAAGCACAAGCAGTGCTGGAAGAAGTATTTATATACTTTACTGCAGTAAAAGTAATAATACCACACTGAAAATACTCCACTACAAGTCAAAGTCCTGAGTGGACAAGTTCGCTGTTAGTAGCTAATGTTAGCTATGTGGGAGCAAGCTAAGGCATTTAAAAACATAATGCTGCATCTTTCTGACTTTTAGCTTAACTAACAGAAAAATAGTTAACCTAAAACTGACATTTGGATGTTTGACTTGGCAACAAAATGCTTGCTGCATGCCTAACGTCGGACATAACGTTAGTTTAGTGTCTCTCTTTTTTGTCTTGCTGATTCCTCACGTCTGTTTCCACTTTTGTCTTCATGAAAGCTCAGTATTTTGGGTCGGCAGCTTATAATAACTTAAGTTCTGGGTTCCCACCACGCAGCAGCTTTTAGGCATGTTTCTGTTGTTCGCTAGCAGACGATATTGACAAGGAGGAAAACTTCACGCAATACAAGTCAATGGAGAGCGGAGAGTTGTTTTACACACTGGTGGGGGCGGGACTTAATGCACTTTGTCTCTGTCCTTCAGTTTATCACAAACATTAACACCACATTTGGAGAAACAGGGTTTTTACTGGACAGGGAGTATAGAAAACACTGTCATCTGCAAAGAAAAGTAGCTGCAGATTCCCCCGACAATATAACTGCTTACAAGTCCAGCTGAAATGATGAGACTGTTAAACATGCAACTGTTTGGATCCTTTCCACTTTCTAAAATGGGAGGATTTTTCTTTACTTTTAATACTTTAACTCTATTTCCTGATGATACTTACACACTTTTACTGAAGTTACATTTTCAATGCAGGACTTTTACTTGTAACAGAGTATTTTTTACAGTGTGGTATTAGTACTTTTACTAATGTAAAGTATCTGAATACTTCTTCCACCACTGCAGAAAATGTCCATTACAATATCTTAAATATACATGTGATTGGCCAACGGCGTGCAGAGACGTAGAGTGAGTCTTACCCTCCAGGACGTAGACGGTGGAGCCGTCATCTCCCTCCTGGATGACGCAGCAGCCTTTGGTCAGGCTGGTGGGATGCATGCAGTCCATAATGGTCAGGATCTGCACACACCAGCCAACATGGGTTTATAAAACACACACACACACACACACACGGGAGGCTTGGTTTTGTTTGTTGGTTAAAAGCAGCTGAGGTTACCTGCCCGTGTTCCAGATGTTTCATGAAGTCATTGTCCATTAGAGCCCTCTGGATCAGCTCACTGGACCTGCAAATACAGACAATTTAAATACATTTTTTCCAGTGTGTGTGTCTGTGTTAGAGCTGCAAAGATACATTACATCCATTAGTTTGCAAATACTCAATTAATCACCAACTGTTTTGACTATTTTGAGTCATTTTTTCCCTAAAAACCCTCAAACCATTCAGTTTACTTTGATATAAAACAGAAAAAAGCAGGAAATCTTCATTTTTGAGGAGCTTAAAACTGGATTTTTTGCACAACAAATTACTTGAAACGAGTCAATGTGGCTCTGGTCTTTTGTAGATCAGTAGTCAACTATTTCATCGGCAACAATTTTTATAATCAAGTCCTTTCTTTTTAAAAACTTGAACTCTGATTCGTGCGTATCTGTCTGTGTGTGTGCGTGTGAGTGCATGCATGTGTGTGCATGTGTGTGCTTACTCCTTGTTCTTGTCGTAGCTTTTGAGTGTGACGTCAGTGAGCTGGGAGGGGTCTATGGCGGTGGGCTCTGCAGAGATGGCCTGTCTCTTCATGCGCTGAGGCTCATCAGGTGCTGCTGGAGTCTGAACTGCTGCTCCTTTAGACACAAACAGAGAGATGATGGTTCAACAGAACAACTAGTTATCACACAAGAGTGTCCTGCACCAAATTTAGTAAGGAGGCAGGTTGGGGGGGGTCAGACGAACAGGACTTTCACCCAGGAGACCAGGGTTCATGTCATAGACTGTTAATATTAGGGTTAGGGTTAGGGTTAGTAGGGTTAGGGTTAACCCTAATATTTACAGTTATACACAGACATGGTTCATGTCCAGTTTGAAAAGAAAAGGAAACAGAGTTTTGTTTTTACTTGACAAACGTCACGTTTTATGAGTCTATATCGACGCTGGTTCGTTTACGGGATTGGTCCGATGCCACCATATGTATGTAATTTCCGGCCGGATGTCCATCACCTTCCTCTGTCTCTGTGTTGGCGTTCTAACCTCTGGTGGATTTGTGAGGACTATGGTTAACTGCTCCTCAGATCTCTGCAGGGTAAATCCAGACAGCTAGCTAGACTATCTGTCCAATCGGAGTTTTCTGTTGCACGAATAAAACTACTTTTGAACGTACACGTTCCACCAAAACAAGTTCCTTCCTCAGACTATTTAGCAGAGGCACTGTGGCTCCGTCCGGAGCTTAGCACCGCCCCAAGACGATTGTGATTGGTTTAAAGAAATGCCAATACACCAGAGCACGTTTTTCTCCCATATTGGGATGCTGTGTGGACTAGACAGACCCTCCTCCGCAGCGCTGTGGAGGAAGGAATGGCAAAGCGAGACAACGTTCTGCGTCACGTGGTAACCTTCAGGAAGTGAAGTACGGTCTGATTTGATGCCAAACCTCCATCTTTTTAATCAACTTAACTCAGTAGTTGGTGTCTAACCCTAACCAAACTGGGACCGTTTCACAACGTTAACGACGTGTTTAGAACCACGACCGTTACCTTCTCTGGTTTAGATACGAGGATGTATTTCCTGCCACCGCTAGGCATTTAAAGCTACAGACACAGAAATAGCACATACTAAGGAAAGCTCATTGTGGGACTGGCTCTAGTGGCTGTAATTCTGCACCAAGGCTGAATTTCGGGAAAGAGACTTAAGATACAGTATTAGGGGACCACTAAGGTCTATATAAAGAGACTTAGATACAGTATTAGGGGACCACTAAGGTCTATATAAAGAGACTTAGATACAGTATTAGGGGACCACTAAGGTCTATATAAAAGAGACTTCAGATACAGTATTAGGGGACCACTAAGGTCTATATAAAAGAGACTTCAGATACAGTATTAGGGGACCACTAAGGTATATATAAAAGCATCCAAAAAGCAGCATGTCATAGGACCTTTAAAATACCTTCAACTGTTCTATGATACTACTTTGCTAAGTGCCCCTGGAGTTCTCGCTCTTGTTGCCCACTTCTCCCATGTTGGTAATCCAGCACAGCACCTTATAACCTTTAAGTTGCAACGGAGCAAAGGTGCAGCTGGGGATGCAGAGGCTGGTGGACAAGAATAATATATCAGATCCCTCTTGAGGAAACATAAACCCTCACATATTCATGTCCGGAAGCAGCTGTGCTGTAGGAGGAGAGAAGCCGAAGCGAAAGCAACAGTGAAGAAAAAGTAACTATGTTTTAATTCTCATATGTTGTAGGTTCTTCTAACTCCTGATATCATGTCGTCTGTTTTTTTTTCCCAACCCTGGGGGCGGTGAGGTTCACATTCAAGATTATTTTTCTCACAACTGTAAAGAAAATAGTTTAAATGGAATGTTTTCAGGGACCAGGGCACTCAACGGACAAGATAAAACAGTGTGTGGGTGCATCATGAATATTTAATAGTACACTCTTGGTGCATATTTATAGGAATTATTATTAAGCTGGTAAATTAATGATTTAGCATTTCACCAAAACTGTTCTTCTGGAAGTTTGTAGAAGGTTTAAAGATAGTATGTTGGAATGTTTAGCCAGACACCAAAGTAGGAAATTGTTTCACATTTTAGTCAGTTAGTTAAAGTTTTTACAGGTTGGGAAGTATGGAGAAGGTTTGACGAGAGTATTACCGTTTAACCAGACACCAAACTAAATTTTCATATTTATTCATGTACTTACTGTTTCATTGTGGCATCTTCCTCCTTCCACAGTTAAAATACACTCGTCCACACAGAAAGTACTTTGGACTAAAGTTGTTCCAGCCCACAAAATGGCAGTGTAATCTTTTACACATATACACTGAATCTATTTCACTGTTAACTCCACTATTCCTTTTCATTTTTCCATACTCAATACTGTAGAGGCAATTCGGTCGGTGTCTAAAAAGTATTGAATTCGTTACCGAGCCCTACTTGCGCAAAATTATCTCTTCACACATCGCTCTAGAAACAATGTGGGCGTCACTCTCCAGAAAGCTGACTTTGTTCTGAACATTTTGATGTGAAACACACGGGGATCAGTTATACGCAAATACCCTAAAAATTGAGAATTTAATAAGATGTGTGAAAATGCCCTTCTAGACCTCAGAGGGGTTAAAGCGGTCAGGGTAACGCACCTGTGCTTGGCGTGTCGGCGGCGTTGGCAGCGTGCCGCGAGGCGTTGCGGTGTCGGTCCAGCTCGACCTGCAGCTGTCGGATCAGGTCGTCCTTGGTGTCCAGCTCCAGCTCCAGCTCGTCGATCAGGGAGTCTCTCTGCCGCAGCTCCTCGATCTTCAGCTGCAGAGCCAGCTGCAGGTCCCGCAGCGTGCCGCCGCCGCTCTTAGACATCGCCATGTACACGTACATCCACAGGTTTACTGCTGGAAGAGAGAGAGGAGACACACACTGAGGGCAATCTGAGCGCACGGCATGAAGCGCCTGGTGCAGGTGCGTTTAGGGCCCGGCACATGGACCCAAGGGTTGTACTTAGTGTCTTCATTAATCAGAGGTGTGTTTTGGGCGTAACATGCAATCAACCAATCAGAGATCATCTCCCATTCCCTTTAAAAGCCAGGCGCGTTTGGACCTTGGAGCATTGCTGTTATGATGGGGGCAAAGATGGGCGCAGATACAGTATTAGGGGACCACTAAGGTCTATATAAAAGAGACTTCAGATACAGTATTAGGGGACCACTAAGGTCTATATAAAAGAGACTTCAGATACAGTATTAGGGGACCACTAAGGTCTATATAAAAGAGACTTCAGATACAGTATTAGGGGACCACTAAGGTCTATATAAAAGAGACTTCAGATACAGTATTAGGGGGACCACTAAGGTCTATATAAAAGAGACTTCAGATACAGTATTAGGGGGACCACTAAGGTCTATATAAAAGAGACTTCAGATACAGTATTAGGGGGACCACTAAGGTCTATATAAAAGAGACTTCAGATACAGTATTAGGGGGACCACTAAGGTCTATATAAAAGAGACTTCAGATACAGTATTAGGGGACCACTAAGGTCTATATAAAAGAGACTTCAGATACAGTATTAGGGGACCACTAAGGTCTATATAAAAGAGACTTCAGATACAGTATTAGGGGGACCACTAAGGTCTATATAAAAGAGACTTCAGATACAGTGTTAGGGGACCACTAAGGTCTATATAAAAGAGACTTCAGATACAGTATTAGAGGGACCACTAAGGTCTATATAAAAGAGACTTCAGATACAGTATTAGGGGACCACTAAGGTCTATATAAAAGAGACTTCAGATACAGTATTAGGGGGACCACTAAGGTCTATATAAAAGAGACTTCAGATACAGTATTAGGGGGACCACTAAGGTCTATATAAAAGAGACTTCAGATACAGTATTAGAGGACCACTAAGGTCTATATAAAAGAGACTTCAGATACAGTATTAGGGGACCACTAAGGCCTATATAAAAGAGACTTCAGATACAGTATTAGGGGACCACTAAGGGCTATATAAAAGAGACTTCAGATACAGTATTAGGGGACCACTAAGGTCTATATAAAAGAGACTTCAGATACAGTATTAGGGGACCACTAAGGTCTATATAAAAGAGACTTCAGATACAGTATTAGAGGGACCACTAAGGTCTATATAAAAGAGACTTCAGATACAGTATTAGGGGACCACTAAGGTCTATATAAAAGAGACTTCAGATACAGTATTAGGGGACCACTAAGGTCTATATAAAAGAGACTTCAGATACAGTATTAGGGGACCACTAAGGTCTATATAAAAGATACTTCAGATACAGTATTAGGGGACCACTAAGGCCTATATAAAAGAGACTTCAGATACAGTATTAGGGGACCACTAAGGTCTATATAAAAGAGACTTCAGATACAGTATTAGAGGACCACTAAGGTCTATATAAAAGAGACTTCAGATACAGTATTGTTGAACCCAAAGTCACGCCCTTGGCCGCATCGTTATCTCCAGCAGGCTGAACCCTAGAGGAGCCGAGCCGAGCCGAGCCGAGCCGAGCCGCGACACATTCATCTAACCAGATGAAGTTGTGGGGGCTCTGCACTAGCATTTTAAATACTCCATATACAAAGACATGTAATAATGTACTTTTTGTTCTTATCATAATGCTATTACACTATACCACCAATGCCACCCTGTAGTAATCAGTTATTAAATACCTGTAGGCCAGGTCTTCTCAAACACAAAGTTGTTCCCTTGTCTTGTGCTTTTTGCGCATTTTCTCTCTGTAAAAGTACCCAGTGAATATTGAATCAACACTCCACATTCAGTTCATAATCACACTGTAGTTTTCAGTGTTTAATCTGAAGCGTTACGCCATACATTCTTCGTCATCTACTCACTTTTTCCCCCCCCAGAGTGAAGTGCAGATGGAAAAAAATCCCCGCTGCAGTCCGAGAATCCAGCCGGTCCGCGGTAGGTTTGGGTCGTAACGCGATCGGGCTCTTAATTTGAAATTAATTCACCAATTCTTATAGCTACTCGTGAACGAGCGCGTGCAGATGATTACATGGTTGTTGGTGGAGTATCAAACAGCAGCAGAGATGAAGCAGAGTCACAGAGACACGGAGCTCAACCAGAACCAAGCGACGCGCGCACAGCTGAGTTTGACAGCACTACTACAAAATAAAAGTCGCTCCACACATTTATTTTGAAAGCGTGACAACGCACCGTGTGTGTGTCTTTAGAAGGAAGAATGATCCAAGGAACTCTTCTTGAAAAAAATTAAAAAGCCCTTTTATATTAAAATTAAAAAGCCCTTTTTATATATATATATATATATATATATATATATATATATATATATATATATATATATATATATATATATATATATATATTATATATATTTGTTTTTTTTACTTTTATTTCCAGAAATCATATCCTGAACATTCCTCATTATTTTGCACACCCTGCACTATACCTTTCACCCTTTTGTTTTTGTATTTATTATTTACACTGTTTACTGGCTTATATTTTTATTGAGTATCTTTTCTTTTATTGCCCATATTATTCATGTGGATTTGTTAATTTATCATCCTGTTTATGATGTATGTGTGTGATGTCTTTAAGCTACTGGCTGGGACCTGGAATTTCCCCTTGGGGATCAATTAAGTATCTATCTATCTATCTATCTATCTATCTATCTATCTATCTATCTATCTATCTATCTATCTATCTATCTATCTATCTATCTATCTATCTATCTATCTGTCTGTCTGTCTATTGTCCCCCCCCATTGATAGGGTTATTTCATTTATTTGTATATTTGACAGGGACAGTTGTCATTAGTAAGTGTAAATGAGCCACAGTGATCTCAGCAGACTGGTTTCCATCTGTTGTCTCCAGTTTCTATGTGAACCAAGCACCAAGGCCGAGCTCTCGTGTATGAAAATGGCAATAAACCCAGATCGTGTTTCTGATTCTGAATACTTCTTCTAATCTTATTTCATCAGACTCAAAATCATATTTATTGTCCAAGTATACTTACATACACAAAGATTTTGACTTTGGTAGGTGTTAACTCTCTCTACATTCAACAAATAGACATGTAGCAGTAAACATTCAGTAGGCAAGTAGTAATATAGACACATATACTGTACAATAGAGACAACAATCTACATATAAGCACATATCAACACAATATACAAAAATACAAATTTACAAATAAGACATAATATCAAGACAAGTACACATGAAGTGGGATGTAGAGTACAAAAAGTAATAGTGAGACGTAGTGTACAAGATGCATATTGGAATGATAAGTATGTAATGTGTAGAGATATGGGTGAGTGGCCAAAGTGGGGATGAGCCCACATAAAGCCCCAGTGTGTAACGTGTTTAGTTGTTCATTATCAAAATCTGTGTTCCCCCGTTCACCAACTTGTCCTTTTTCATGAATATTTACCTCCACCATCAAATTTGGCTTGAAATTTTACATTTGCGTTTGCATGATATTTCTTAACAAACGCTTATACCTCACTGACGATGTGTCTAGTAGTCTGTATAATACTGCCCTGATCATATCTTCTGTTATTCTACACAGAGATGGAAAGTAACAAATTACAATAACTCACGTTACTGTAACTGAGTCATTTTTCTGTGTACTTTTACTTTTGCAGAGTAGTTTTTAAAATCTGTAATTTTACTTGAGTATGTTTCGTTTGAAGTATTTGAACTTTGCATCACATCCGTTACTGAGTAAAGGACATTAAAAAAAGTGCTATGGTTGTTTTGGCAAAAATATCTGACAACAAACTCCAATCAAAATGTTTTTTTGGTCGCTTTCTTAAAGTTTTTTTTGTTGTTGTTTTTTTCTTCCCTTATCAAATGACAAAAGACTGCGTATACATTTCAATCAGGAGAGACTTCGTTGCAGATGTGCAAATATTTATTGTACATAAGCATAATGTGAAATGTACAGAGTCTTTGGAGATTACTCCATCGTTATAAAATAATTTTTAAAGGGGTAGAGAAGCCAAGACATATATCATTATGCCGGTAATTTGATTTGTACTTAAGTAAAAGTTCATTAAAGTAATCATACTTTTACTTAAGTAGAATATTTTTGTACTCTTCCCACCTCTCATTCTCCATCCTTTTTCTCGTGTTGTGTGTCAGTTTTGCTGTGAAGTACTGCAGCTGTAGTATTTTTGGTTTGGTTTATTTATGGATATAGAAAGGACAACAAGGGGATCCGAGGGATAACATGTAAAAGAAGAGAAACACTTTTTTCCAACATGGTCCCTGATGTAAGAGAACAGGACATACAACACAGTCCTAAGGTTAAAACAATAAACAATAAAACTACAGATCACAGCTACAACACCATAAACTACAAAACAATACATTTCCCTGTCCCCAGTCTAGATTTTATTTCCCCCTAATTATCTATTTTATTCCATAAGTAGGCCCTAACTTTATGTCTAAAATCCCTTTTCGTTACTGTCACTGTGTGTGGTACTGTGAAGTACTGTAGCTGTAGTACTGTGAACAGTGTGTAGTACTGTGAACAGTGTGAAGTACTGTAGCTGTAGTACTGTGAACAGTGTGTAGTACTGTGAACAGTGTGAAGTACTGTAGCTGTAGTACTGTGAACAGTGTGAAGTACTGTAGCTGTAGTACTGTGAACAGTGTGTAGTACTGTAGCTGTAGTACTGTGAACAGTGTGTAGTACTGCAGCTGTAGTACTGTGAACAGTGTGTAGTACTGTAGCTGTAGTACTGTGAACAGTGTGTAGTACTGTAGCTGTAGTACTGTGAACAGTGTGTAGTACTGCAGCTGTAGTACTGTGAACAGTGTGTAGTACTGCAGCTGTAGTACTGTGAACAGTGTGTAGTACTGCAGCTGTAGTACTGTGAACAGTGTGAAGTACTGCAGCTGTAGTACTGTGAACAGTGTGTAGTACTGTAGCTGTAGTACTGTGAACAGTGTGTAGTACTGCAGCTGTAGTACTGTGAACAGTGTGTAGTACTGTGAACAGTGTGTAGTACTGTAGCTGTAGTACTGTGAACAGTGTGTACTACTGTAGCTGTAGTACTGTGAACAGTGTGTAGTACTGTGAACAGTGTGTAGTACTGTAGCTGTAGTACTGTGAACAGTGTGTAGTACTGTGAACAGTGTGTAGTACTGTAGCTGTAGTACTGTGAACAGTGTGTAGTACTGCAGCTGTAGTACTGTGAACAGTGTGTAGTACTGTAGCTGTAGTACTGTGAACAGTGTGTAGTACTGCAGCTGTAGTACTGTGAACAGTGTGTAGTACTGCAGCTGTAGTACTGTGAACAGTGTGTAGTACTGCAGCTGTAGTACTGTGAACAGTGTGTAGTACTGCAGCTGTAGTACTGTGAACAGTGTGTAGTACTGTGAACAGTGTGTAGTACTGTAGCTGTAGTACTGTGAACAGTGTGTAGTACTGTGAACAGTGTGTAGTACTGTAGCTGTAGTACTGTGAACAGTGTGTAGTACTGCAGCTGTAGTACTGTGAACAGTGTGTAGTACTGTAGCTGTAGTACTGTGAACAGTGTGTAGTACTGCAGCTGTAGTACTGTGAACAGTGTGTAGTACTGCAGCTGTAGTACTGTGAACAGTGTGTAGTACTGTAGCTGTAGTACTGTGAACAGTGTGTACTACTGTAGCTGTAGTACTGTGAACAGTGTGTAGTACTGTGAACAGTGTGTAGTACTGTAGCTGTAGTACTGTGAACAGTGTGTAGTACTGTGAACAGTGTGTAGTACTGTAGCTGTAGTACTGTGAACAGTGTGTAGTACTGCAGCTGTAGTA